>VYXC01010744.1:522058-565076 GCA_013397175.1 Platysteira castanea | reverse complement strand
CGGGGCGCTCCCGGGGCGGCGGGACACGGGCACCCCGCGGGACACGGGCACCGGGCACAGCGCCAGGGCGGAGCTGCCCGTGCGCCGCTCAGCCGGGATGCTCTCTTAAGGCGCGCAGAAAAACTCCAGATGCGTATTCTTGGGCCTTTTCCCCGCTGTGGGTTTGGGGGCTTTTTTTTGAGTTACAAAACTTCGCAAGCTTCTTTGCAAATCTTCCGATATCACTTGTCATATTTCAGAGGGAAATGGAAGATGCCTCCAGAGTCCCCCTTCAGATCCTTGAACAAAAAAAAAAGCTGGCCTGTGGGCAAAACTGTTGGCTCAGTGTTGCTTCCTCTTTTTCCTGTGATTAATGCCTCTCATTAATGGGAGGAGAACTGGCAGAACCAGCTTAAAAAAATACCAGCCTAACCGTAAGATAGGATTGTTTTCCAGCACTGCAGGTGTGGGCAGAGGTTTGTTAAGTAGCAAAGGAGTCCCAGCCCCAAATAGCCAGCAGCCCCTTGGATCCGGTCCTTCCATCAAGGTTTAACTCCCTGTGAGACTGACAGAGCACAAGCTCACTGCCTGGGTTGGGCTTCAGGTCCTCAAAATTTCTCTTTGTCTAATCACCAAGATTATAAGCAGTGAAAGTGGAAAGGGAAATGAGTCTCCTGACTTTCTAATGAATTGTGTATAAACCCCACAACAGACAAACGTGCCTGATGAGGACAGTGTGCTTTTGCTTTTCAAGTGCAAGCTTCAATCAGGAACAAAAGTATCGAGATGATGGGTGTGTACTTCTTGCAAGGAGTGCTTGGACCAAAGGTGTTCCTGCTCTAGGAGGAGTAGTTTAATACAGGGCTGAGTGACGTGGAGCTCTTAAAACACATGCAGCCTGCAAAGAGTTCAAGTGTCAGAGCTGTTGGTGTGGCCAAGGACTGTGTTAGCACAGGAGGGGCTGGCTGCTGGAATCACTCACCGGGGAGGATTTGAGGTAGTCATGGGAGATGCTAAAGTTTGCCCTGGCTCTTGGCTAGATGCTGAATCGACCGATCTCACTGCAGCATGGAGTAGCAGGACCAGGGGAAGTCGTTGTTCCCTCCTGCCCAGGAGTCATGTCAAAGGCTGCAGCTCCTTCCAGCTTCATGTGGAGCATGAAGGAGGTCCTCAGGCTCCTGACTCAGTGCTGACTTTGGTGCAGAACTCTCTGGTTTTGGAATATGTTGTTCGTCTAGCGTCTTTGTGGACCATGCATGAAGCATCATGGTGCTTTCTGGGGCAGTTTATGGGGGATTCTGATTGTGAGCTTATTGGTCACTGATAGCAATCACTTGCACTTTTTTAACAAGTAAAGGGGAGGATTATTGTGAGGGTAATACCTGATTTTAAATAATGAGGGCAAAAGCAAGGACTTCTTTGAAACCTGATTTTTTATGAACTGATGCAAAGTCCATCTTATTGGAATGGGATGGGGGCAGCTTCTTGCTCATATTCCTTGCTGGACAGTGATGGAACTGCTTGAAATTGGTAGGAGCAGTGTAAAGGTTGTGAACACTGCACGAGGAGCCTGAAGCAGGAAGGCTCCTGCAAGCAGGACTGCAGCAAACTGCAGCAGGCTGGCTTTGCAATCAGGGGGACGCAGGCAGTGTGCAGAGTGGAAGTTGCCACTCTGAGTCAGGAATCAAAGTATGTATATTGAGGAGAAATACAAGCCCAGGCAAGAGAGGTCTTTGGTCTTTTTATAGAGACTACCATGTACACTTTATCCTTCTGTGGTTTTTTTAATACTCTTTTTTTTCCTTTCATAACTCCTTTCTCATGCTGGTTAATTCCCAAGTGGAGTTGTGGGGTTTTGAGGGTTTTTTTCCCCCATGTCCATTTATGCAAGAGAAGTACATGCTTTTACCTAGCTCTTTATTCTTAAAGTTGCTGTTAGCAGGGCCTGTCTCTTGCTGGTTCTTCTATAAGTGCTATTAAACCATTTCCAGAGCTCTTAAAATGCTCCCTAATACTTGTGACATTTTGGTGTAGCATATTTAAAATCATTATTGCCAATCCGGTGGTACATGGATGTGAAAATTTGCACAGAGAAACTAAATATAGTCCCAAAGACAAAATGGTTTGGGTTTGTTTTTTGTTTGATAATCAAATAATAATACAGTAGGTTAAGTTGGGGACCTTCAGAACAAAGAAATAAGCTGCCAAAACTTGATCTGAAGATATAAGACTGGGTACCAGTGAGAAATAATGACTGTTGTTCCCAGCGGAGTGAGCGCAGGTGGGAACTTCTGATGCCTCCTCTGCACTGGGAACATGTGTACCTGAGACCTTTGGTTTTCCTCAGTAAAGCCAAAACAAGCAAACATCACTTGTATTCCTCAGTTTGCATTGCAGCTTTCTGGCCTTTCAAGAAATCTGGAGTCAGCTGGATGCACCTCAGGCTTTGCTTGATGTATCTTCTTGCGTCAGTGCTGAGTTGTCTGATCTGTTCTCTCACCTGAGCAGAGACCCTTCAGACGCCGGGGCTGAGAGCTGCTTGAGGCACAGGCGTAGCCGGTGAGGGGGAATCAGCACGTGCAATATCCGCTGGCATTGAGCAAGTGGCAGAATTCCTGCTGGCCTGCAACTGGGCAGCCCTGCTGTGGGATGCTGGCTTTGCTGCTTCGCGTTTCACCCCTCGTCATGCTTGTGGCATTTCTTATTGTAAGCACGTCTGTACGGCGCTCCTGCCTGAGGCTCTCTTGTAGTGGGTGAAGTTTCCTGGACCATAGCTCTTGTTCAGCTGCAGACAGTTTTAGTGCCTCCTCTTGCACTGACCCCTCTGCAGTAGTGGAGTAAAGAAGGCTTTAATTTCACAGGGTTTTCTGTTCTCCCTGTGACCTCTTCTCTGCTGCCAAAGGTGTTTTTAAGTCAAGCTGCTAGAGCAATGTTCCTTCTAAAGCTACATAGTAAAATGTGGCTTTTCAGGAATTCCTGCTAGTTAAACTTGTCCCTGCAAGTGGATTCCAGCAGCAAATCCAACCACCCTAAGAAAAGCAGAGGACAAGGTGAGTGGTTCCTGTTGCCCTGTATGGCGTCTTTGGAAAGAAGATGAGGAAAAAGTGCTTTGGAAAGAGAAGAATTTTGCAGGTACAAGAGGCCAAAGAGCAATGGAAAACAACAGTCCTGTGGCATCTTTGAAGGGTGGGAGCAGCCAAGGTGAATGGAGAAGAAACCTGATGAGCAGGGCAACACAAGCATCCCATGTTAGAGAAGTTTATCTTTATAATGCCCACTATATGAGGGACATACTGATAGAAAGGACTGAGGGAATTGAGAGCAAAAAAGCAGAGATGAAGGAGTAAATTTTGACTTGGCAACTAGAATCACATTTTCCATGTGGATTTTTAGAAGTCTGGTCACTGTCCTCAGCACGTAGGCTTTGAAGTTCAGCTAGAAGTGAAGGTGGTACTAGCACAGGCATTTTTCCAACTTCTATCCCAAACTCTTCAAATAAGTGCAAAAACATAGGTTTCTGCAGATTGCAATAGTTTTCTGCAGTCAAGCAATTAAAAATATTGAACTGAAAGCTTTGCTGCTGTGTTTCTTGGGCATTGCTACATTTGTGGGGGCAGGATAGGTTGTATCCTTTAGAGCTGTTGCTCAAAGGCCACTTCTCTCTGCAAGGCTGGGAGGCAGTACTCTGGCAATACGGGGGCTGAGAACAGTTTCTCTGCAGTCAGAAGGTAGAAGCATTATACATATAATTTAAAGTTTAAGCTGCAGAAGCTGGCAGGCTCCAGCAGTCAATCAGTAATGTGTACTACAGAACTGTTTCAGTGCAGTCCCTCGCTCATGGACAGCCATCAGTAAGGGGCCCATCAGAAGGGTCAGTCATAAGCCAAGTTGTCCACTTTGAGTATGCTTTGATAAATGGCTTCCTTTCTCTGCCCCCTTTCTTCTCTCTTCCTTAGGCTTTGGCTTTCCAGCAAGGCTAGTTTTCCTTCGCCTGTAGTGACTTGTCCCAGAGGAGGGACTGCTGTTCTAAAGTCTTGGCATCAAGCCTTACTGGGGCTGCCACTCCCAGCACTCACCTTGCTGCCTGTGCTGCTGTCACCTGGGGCTGGCTTCTGCCTGTGAGTAGTGGGGGACATTTATAAGGACAGGGTTGTAAAAGTTCATGGGAGGTGATGTGGGGGATTATCTCACGTGGCAGCTCTAGAGTTGCTGTAATTAGCTTCCCTGAGAGCCAACACTGCTCCTGCCTTGCACACTGGGGAACTGAGGCACTGAGCATCCTGTGCTGGTCCCCAGGCCACGTCATCTCTGTGGGCTGCCGAGCACCGGCTCCAGGCTCCTGACGATGGATCAGGGTGTCTGGGGTGCACAGCTCCAATAGTCCCCCACTAACACCCTTTCAGAGTATTGAATGCTGCTTATTGGAGCTGGTTTTGGTCAGGGCCATCAGTCATTTGCAGGCTGATAATCAATATGAAATGTTTTCCAGTACATTCCTTTTTTTAGTACAATGAAGCTTTATTTTGAAAACGTATCATATAAACTGCATCATAATATGCTGGGTGGAGTTAAATGTGGTCCTTCAACTGCAGACTCAAACTAAGTGTTCACAGCATCTTCTTTAAAAGATGTCTTGACTGGAATTACCTTTCCAGTCCCAGTATGTTCCTCTTTACACCTTTCATTTGTATAAACCTTGACTTCCTCATGTCTGTGTATATCAAGGGCATTTGCTGTTGTTTGGGTTTATAAATCTCTTTTCTTCTGATGTTGCTGGAGTACTTCATGTGGTCTGCTGCTTTCTTTGAATTGGAGACTCCTTGCTTGGAAATGCTAATGAGAATGCTAAATATGCCACAGTTTGCGAAATCCAGTCCTTTTATCAATTCAGGGAAAATTAATGAAAACACTTGGAAACTGACTGAAGGAAAAATCAATACTGATGACACAGAAACATACTTTTATGAACAATAAAATATGTTCTATAGTTGTCAAGGTTTTCACACCTAGGGTTGCCGATTACCTTTTCCGAGATCAAATTAGTTCAATCAGCTTTCGAGGAATAGAAGCTTTAAAATTACTAATTTTCTCTTCCCTTTGTGATTGTAAACAGAACATTCTTATGTATGGTATGTTTGTAAGTTGCTTTGTTCCTTGAAAATTCTACCTCAGGTAGTGAAGGGCCGCTGTGTGGGTGTAGAGGTGCCTGACCCGCAGCACAAAGGCCCACCAGCTAATGCTGCGTTGCTGTTGCAAAGGTGGTACCTCCGGAACTGTGGCTCCACTGATTGCATCTCCTGGATGTGCTGAGAGCTAGCACCGACTAAATCAGATGCTAACATATCCTTTCTAGGTGTAATGGCGTTAACTGATGATTGGCTGGGTGTTTTTTTTAACCAGGTCTCATTCCTAGTCAGGTGTTGAGATGTTGCTTTTGAATTCTTCTAGGAGAGTTGGCGAGCGTTTGTAGTCCCTTAGTGGCTTGCACACATGAAGTAACTCTGACGTGCTCCCTCTGCTTTTTGGACTGGAAATGAGTGAATTCTTGGGCTCTTTCCATGCTTCTGCTAATCAGCATTTTAAAAATGTCCATAGTGTAAAGGACCAGGTATTTCTGTGCAACCCAATACCTTTATATAGAAGATGCACTTGAGGTTGCACGTATGGACCAGAAGTGCTTGGCCCCTGCTGGAAATTTTTTTCTAGTTAGCTTGTTAGGATATACAGGGTCTGAACACCGCTGTCTCTGTATGGAAGGGAATGTGCAGATCGAATTGTGGTGGTGGTGAATTCAGCACACGGATATCTGGTTTCTTGGCAGATCCGACACTGGGAGTATCTGGACTGCTGCCTGCCCCAAGGAAAAGGGGGTCGGTGTGACCCATGCTCAACCACTACTCATCCAAGCCATGTAACATGAGTCCCTAACCTGTAGACAGATTTACCAGCTCTGAATAATGTCTGTTGTGCTGCGAGATCTTATCTTCCTAATGGCCTGCAAGAGGGTACAAATGAGGAGAAATTAATACTGTTCTTGCTTTTGCTTCCTCTGCATTTTGTGGAACAGTTGATGTGTTCTCATTTTGCCTGCTGTGTGTGTTAGTGCTTTTAAAGGACTGAGCTAGTTTGTCAGAATATTGGGAACAAGTGAAAGTAAGATCTGCTCCTACCTTCTCATTTTTTCCCACATACTCTTTCCATTTTTGCTGAACAAGTAAAAAGAAAGGAGCTTTCTGCCATGTCCTGAAGTCCAAGTAGAGTGAAACCACTATAACAAGCATAGAGGAACTGTCCTGTCTTGTAACATCCTTCCACAGAAACAGGCACCAACTAGATAAATGTTGCCAAAGCAGGATTTTAGCTTTATTTTACATCTGTACCCATAGGTCCCAATGGAATGGGCATTCCCCTGCACCTGGGACTGCCTGCCTAGAGGTACTAGTGCTCCAGAGGCTTACAGTTTTACATTTGATTCCTGAAGCTTTTGAGTTGAGACGGTGGGAATGGGCATTGTTCAATAACCAGGTGCCTCCTGGAAGTCCAGAGGTCTCTTGGAGGAGTGGAAGCTTCTCATCCTCCTTTGGGATAAAGAGCTTGGGGCTGCGATTTGTAATACAAGTCTGCTCAGAAAACTTTCTATCATGTGACTGTACCAAGAGTGAAATCATGTTCTGTGATTCCTGACAGAATTTAGCTGCAGTCTTACAAAAAAATCAGTGGTGTATGTTTAGGCAGACCAGCACTTGGTTGTTGCTGTTGAGTGTATTGTTGGCTTTGTGCAGGAAAAGGGACCTCTGGCAAAATGTGCTGAGTTTTCTGACTCGGTGGGCCCTTTGATTTTAGTGCATAGCTTGCCATGGCTCACAGATGTGTGTGCAAGCCTGCCCATCCAGTTCGGTCTTCCGGGACCACTAAACATTCACCAGTGGAAGAAAAAGAGAGCATACTGCAGGTAATCTTTCTTTTTTAAAGAAAGGAAAAACTGGAACTTCTGGAAAAGTGTTGAGTGAAAGGCCGTCTTGTTAGAAGATGGATGTGCCTTCAGAGGGGCTAATTTTGACACTAAGGAAATATATGTAGAGCTGATTGCTGGCCAGGTGCCAGTCACTGAAGGGCACCGGAGGCTGAAATGCCAGGCAGTGCTGGTAGTGCTGGCACTTCAGCCCGTGACGGTTGGGTTGCATGAATTATCTCTCTGCCTTCCAGCTAATTTTATCCTGTTGATTTTTTCATGAATCATTTCCCATCTCTGTGGGTTAGAAATTAAAGTGGAAGTTTGCTAGCCAGAATAGCCACATCTGCTATTTAGAAACTAGTGTCTGGGGTTTGCTTCCTGCCCACCCCCACGCCTTCCCTTCCCTTTCCCTTTTTACATCCATCATTGTTCAAGTACATGAATCACTAGTGTTGGTCACCCACAAAAACTTTTAGACTGACCAGCCTGCACAGGTGCAGGCATCTTCTGAGTGCATGTGACCTCACTGTGGGCAGTGGGGGTGGCAGGCAGGTGCTCAGTGCTGTGTGGCAGGGTCCCAGGTGCACAGTGAAGATGGCGGGACCTGACCAGGGTGTCTTGAATTTCCTACACGTGCGTTATAAAACATTAAAGGCACTCCAGTGTCTTTTCCCTCTCCCAACACAGCAGAAGAGCAGGAGTGTGACAGTGGCCCAGCCTGTCGTGTGCCTACCAAACACTTCCTCACTCCAGCTTTTTTGTCTGTCTGTGAAAGAGAGTAAACGGTCATTTGGGCAGTAAATTCACATCTCTGCTTCCCTTTGTTGAGCTGTGTGCCCTTGACTGCCATTGCGGCTGATATCTGGGCCAGCAGCACGGGAAGGGTAAGTTCATTATCCAGAAGTTGAGTGCTACAAGTAGGGATCCAGGGACCCGCATGGGAGTTGCGTAGCATGGGGTCCTGTCGGTGAGCAGAGTTTTGCTGGCAGCTGTGCTAAGGAAAAAAGCGCATTCCCTTGAAATATAGTGAGCACTAGATGAATGAGAGGAGGTCTCTAGCTTGCTCATGTTCACTTTTAATCAGTCTCGGTGGATCACAGCAAATGCAGGAGACTGAATGAGTGATTGTGTTGGGACAGTTTTGAAAATTGCCAAGAGGATGGCCCAGGAAAATACAGGCTGGGTAGCATTACACCAGTTGTGGGTAAATATAAAGTTATCCATGCCTGAAAATTGGTGTAATGGAAAGTGTCTTGTACTTCTTAAAAAGGTCTGATTTTGTTCTCTGACAAGCTTACTGTTGGTGTAAAGAGAGATCTCTATATGTGATCTATATATTTACATATAAAAAGGCAGTTAACTCAGTGTGTGAGAACCCAGTTAATATCCAATGCCAGAGAATATCAATAAAATATAAGTGGCTTAGGAAGTGAGGGTAGTGATTGATAGAGAGCCAGCATCCAATAAATAAACTGAAGTGGCAGTATAAACAGTAAGGAGGATGAAGGATACTCTAAGCTAAAGGACAGAACTAGCACACTAATAAATCAACTGCTTGAGGATTAACTTCAAGATGAAGGTAGAAAATATCTTTTCAGCATCAAAAGATCACGGTTCTGGCATTGCCACCTTAGACGAGGGGAGCAAATAATCCAGCTATTTTAAGCTAGAGCTTGATCATTTTACAGAAGAGTCTCTGCAACATGATATGTGGAGGCTGTGTTTTCAAAGAAGTAGACTTGATGACCCTTCTCTTCAGATAAGGGGAAGGGAGAAGCCAGATCTGCCTGACACTTACTTAGTGATGCAGAAGAAGACATGACTCATCACTGGCAAAATGTGTAGATGAAACATGTTTGGTGAATTGTAGCTTTGATAGGGGCAGGACAGTGTAATGCAGTTTGTTTGGTAAATGAGGTTATTGAAGCCAAATCATTTTCATGCAGACAAGTGGAGATTTATGAACCTGGAAAGGCATGTCCCGAACGTGATCTGTGAAGGGAGGCCGTGTCCTGAGCAGTCCCATGTGAGAACATGGGGGTCAGAATGGGCAGGCGGCTCTGGGGAGCTTTCTGTGCCAGGTTCTAGCTGGAAAAGACAACCATGATTTTGGACACAAACAGGGTGGTAATGAATCAGGGTGAGGAGGTCATTTTATGTCTGTAAACCTTATATTTACTTCAGACTCAGTCTTACATCAGTGTGGCTTTCTAGTGCCAGCATCTTGAAGTAATGTAGAGAAAATTGGATGAGTTACACAGAAGAATGATGAAAATTGTTGGAAAGCTGAGAAGATACTGCATGGGTGCATAGCCATGGGGCTGCTATGTATGTGGTTTTAATCAGTGCTTATCACTATTGCTATCCAAACACCTTTCAGTAGTGCCTTAAGGAAGAAGGCTTACAGCTGCCACTTAGTTGTACTCTTATTCTGTCCTTAGGGAGAAAAATGGTGAAATAACATCCAGTTTTAGTACTGGGCTTTTGTGTCTGTTTGTTTTAACTTTATAAATGTAGGTATGTATTTATGTTGAACCCAAAGGCAAAGAAGGGCAACTGGCAGTTCTGACCAAAGATGGTGAGGTTTATTACAGCCATTAACCTGGGAAGCAATTCTTTCCAGTTGCTAAAAGCAGTGTCCCAGCATGCTGGTTATTTCAGCCTTTCCCATCAGGTTCTTTGAAAGAGCTGCTGCCTGGTGCCCAGAAGTAGAGAGAGTCACATATGACTTGTCTGTGATGGGGATTAATAACTGAGATGAACTTATGAAATGTTGACTTCTCTTCCTCTTGCTCATCTCAGATGGAGGTTTTGTCGTATTTGTAGGCTAAAAGTAAAGGAGTGGGACGTACAGTGTGTCAGTCATGTTGTCCTAATTCTCATTTCTACCCTTAAACTGTGAGTCTGTGAGATCAATGCAGAGAGCTGAGTACAGCAAAAATGAGAAGTTTCCATGTATTTTAAAAATGCAAGCCACTTACACAATTCTTGCAGCTGCAGTAAGTACCTGCCTTGGTTCTGTGGCATGTTGCACTTTTTCAGAAGCTTTTAGGCTGCATGGAAGCTTTACATTGTCAGCATCCTGCTTGTTTGAGTCCTTGCTCAACACTTAACATAGGAGTTGCATCGTAATACCTGCTTTGCATAGCTCGTGCTGCTCCATGGCAGTGCATGGACCAGCACATGGATCCTCTTCCTACTCTTGAGATCAACAACGGGGAAATGCTCCCAACTGACCGTAACAGGGAATTTTGTGACAAATCTTGTCAAGTTATCAGTATTTTCCGTCTTCCCTAGAAGCCATCATAAAACAAACTTAAGACTGGTTCAGGGGTTATTTCAGAGGTATTCTGTCGTCTTCCCCCTCTGAAATGTGTCTGTCATGAAGCAGATCACAGAGGGTTTTGATAGCATGTTTTGCCAATGAACCTTATAAGAGTGACAGTGTGAACTTGTCTCACATCCATTTGAGATTACAGGAAGAGTTCCAGGTTGGCAAACTGGAATTTCTGTGTTCCCAACTTGTTTGCAATCAAGATGGCAGTGGGAATTTGGTGTTCTGGCACCCCATCCTGTTTGTCATGTCAGTTGCTGGTCTTGGGCAAGTTAAAACCTCTGGGAACTCTCAGCCTTCCCTACTGTAAAACAGGTTTAAGTTTTATGGTTTTGAAGCTTGCTCTCCAAGCTTCTTCAGAAAGCTGCAGGAAAACTGGTTGTGTTTCCAGGTATCTTTCTTGTAGTCCTGACTTTCTTCAGTGTTTTCAGAATTTCAAACTCAAACAAAATATTTCATACTTCTGGTGAATTTATGGCTCCTGAGTGTAGTGGGGTAATTGACAATGAGTTAAACAAGTCCTGGTCATAGCCCGTGGCTGCTCAAATCCTACATCATGCATGACCTATAATTTTCACTAATTAAGTTTGAATTTGTGACTGCTTCAGCCTTCTGCCAGGTGTGCTGGCTGCATTCAGCCTCGCTCTGTGGCCGTCAGAGAAGAGCCCTGGCCTTGTAGCTGGCTGGGAGGCAGGTCAAGGGGTCTTGCCCTGCTGCCAACAGCCTTTGCTGTGCCAGGACACTGCCCCGCAGCACCCCGGGTGGAAGACAGCTTCACCCACAGAAATGCTGTACTTTGTGGGGAAAGTGCTGTGGCCACTGTGTAGGCAAAAGCAGTTTTCCCAGTGGAGCATTGGCTTATATCTGACTATGGACAGTGGTCCTCCTCTGAGCAAACTGGTTCTCCCTCTTACTTTGTGGGATCTTTGATCTTTCAGAGTTTGCACTGGCTGCAAGCACGAGCTGCATAGCCAGCTGGTACTTCATAAAGTGACCTGAAGTGGTTGGTATGGCCGAGGACCTTGATAAGTGCATTCACCTCAGGGAGAACGGTTGGCCTGGGTCTTCCATGGCTGTATGGGGGGGAGCTCAGAGCCTTGAATGCTGTGCTTTATTGCATGTTCTCAGCTTGTCAGTAGCTGACTGTTCTGGATTACTATTTCTGGTAATAATATGCAACTGTAGAAAAAGCATATGAACTCATGTCCATCTTTCACTATGGGCCTGCACTTTAAAACATGGTACAAGCTAAGCAAGATCTGCCTTAAAAGAAGAGGGGATGACCTCCAGAAGGCCAGCAGTGAGAAGCTGAGTGAAGGAGCTGTGTGCTGAGGAGGGGATAGATTCCTATATGGCTGTTCCACATGAAAGAATGTCCCAGTCTGGGAAACCTGCCAGTAAAATGTAAAACTAAAGCTCTGTTTTGGAGGCTGATCCATGCAGATAAGAGTCTGTGACTGTTAACTAATAACTACAAGAGGGGCAGTGATAAAGGCAGCATACTTGAGGACAGGAATTCACAGGTTCGTTCTTGCTTAACCCCATTTGGAGGTTTGTTCCTGCATTAGAGATTAATAGCTGAGATGTTCTTGTGTTTTCTACTTTCCTGATTTTGAGCAATATGGCAAAGCCAGTGGAGATCTTAACATGTGTCATGCAGAAATGTGGCAGGTCCTTCCCTACTGTTTAAAGAAAAGAGGAGAGGTTTTGTGGCACTGCTGTGAACTCGGGGATGATCCAGGCATGCCTCTTGGGATTTATAGCAGTCACGCTGGTGTCCTGGTTTTGCTGAGGACCACTGTGCACAATTGCCTTTGCTGTTCAGGGTGCTTGATGTTGTGTGCAAACAGCACCTGGATCATCAGAGCATCCCTCTCACCGAGGGATTGCCCTCGCTGACATGCTGCTAGGATGTTGCAGTAGGCTGTGTGCCCACTAAACATTGGGAGGGCTAAATGTCCTGGTGGGCATGGGACATGCACAGGTGAGGCCAAGTACCTCCTGGGAATACCCTCAGCAGTAACCAAGGAGCCTGCTCTGCTTATGCTTACATGGTACTTCTCCACATCAACTGAAATCTTCAGAGGCTCTTCATGTTTAGGTGCTGGAACAAACACAATTATAAAAATTGCCAAGAAAACCCCAAAACAATGAAGAGGAGGGAGTGAAAACTGCAGAATGTGAACTAGACTCTTGTAGCTGTGGAAAGCTAAAGGGGGAGGAGAAATGGCAAGAAAAAGAAACTAATGAGCAGTGAAATTACAAAAAATTAAACACCACTTTGAATACATCAGAAGCTAAAGGAGTCCTAAAGGCACAGTCATCTGCTGAGGTCTGGAACTGGAGAAACGTCATATGTTTCTTTTCTGGAAGAAGAGCTAGAAGATGGTACCAGTTACAGCAGCAGCGTAATGCTCTCTGTTGTAGCAGTAGTTTGGGAAATTGCCAAATAGCAGCTACTACAGCAGTACATTTTAAAGTTTGCTGCTCTGGCTAACTTGCATCCAGGGATTTTAAAAGGCCTGATTGAGCAGCACTCTCTGGGCCATAAATGCTAATTTAAAAATAATAATAAAAAGAAAAGTATGCATAATAAGTTAGACTTAAAAAAATGTTGTGTATTACTCATAAGTGAGTAGGCCAATTTCAAGTTTAACTGGGCAAATCTAACTAGGCTACCCGCAGTCTGATGTTTACTTCCAGTAAAATAACATAATAGCTGATATGGATCGGATTGGCCCTGATTTAAGGGGTATTAATTGTAATAATCAGTCTGTACAGGTTTTTTTAAAATTGTTATTTTCTAACATAGTATGATTTTCTGGTGTTGCTATAATCTTACTTGATAAAGGTAAAACTGTTGGTAAGTCCAGCATGTTTAATGCACTGAAGTTGTGCAACGAGTCATGGGAATAAATAGATGGGATGATTCAGTGTGTCACACACGCACTGCTGGAGCGAGTCCAGAGGAGGGAGGGCCGTGAAGATGATCAGAGGGCTGGAGTACCTCTCCTGTGAAGACAGGCTGAGACATTTGGGATTGTTCAGCCCAGAGAAGAGAAGGCTTCAGGGAGACCTGATTGCTGCCTTTCAGTACTTAAAGGGAGCTTAGAAGAAAGCTGGGGACAGACTTTTTAGCAGGGTCTGTACCAATAGAATGAGGAGGAATGGCTTTAAACTGAAAGAGGGTTGATTTAGATTAGATATTAGGAAAAATTTCTCTACTGTGAGGGTGGTGTGGCACTGGAACATGTTGTCCAGAGAAGCTGTGACTGCCCCATCCCTGGAAATGTTCGAGGCCAAATTGGATGAGTCTTTGAGCAGCCTGGTCTAGTGGAAGCTGTCTCTGCAGTGGGATTGGAACTAGATGAACTTTAAAGTCCCTTCCATCCCAAGCCATTCTGTGATTCAATGCGTAAAGGAAGACCTGACTAAATAAAAGGTCACAGTGTGGCAACAAAAGGAGCCCCATTGCTGGTGTAGTAGTCTCAGCTGGGAATTTTTTTTTTGGCTCAGTGCTAATCAAGAGACAGAAATTGGTCTCTTCTCCCTATTAACAAGTGATAGGATGAGAGGAAATGCCTTCAAGTTGCACCAGGGGAAGTTTAGATTGGATATTATGAAAGAGCTATCAAGCATTATAACAAATTGCCCAGGGAAGTAGTTGAGTCCCCAACCCTGGAAGGTATTTAAAAGACATGTAGCTATGGCACTTCGGGGTATGGTTTAGTGGTGGACTTGCAAATGCTAAGTTTCTTGTTGGACTTGATGATTTTAAAGGTCATTTCCAGCCTAAATGATTCTATGATTTAGTGGTGGACTTGGCAGAGCTAGATTTACGTTGGACACAATGATCTTAAAGGTCATTTGCAGCCTAAATGATTCTCTTGGTTCTAAGACTGTTGGTGTCCTGGGAAAAAAAACAGTACTAAGTTAATTTGGATTATGTTTGTGGGCAACATAGAATCTGGGCAAATTGCAAGTAGTGAAAAGAGGCAAGTTAGTGGTGAACTTAGGGTTGCGTGTGTGCTGGGTGAGACAGCAAGAGGTTGTGTGACACTCTTAAAGCAGTCACCTACTTTCAGAGCAGATGGGAGGGTTGGCAGCGCCTGTGGTGGCCAGGGAGCAAGGGCTCTGACAGCAGCACGGTGGTTCACTGAAAACGGAACCGCAGCTGAAAGCAGAACCCCAGCTGGGCACAGTGGCCACAAAGTAAATGTGGCACTTGGACACAAACATGGCAATCCTGAGCAGGGGCAGGGAGGGCGTTATCTCGGTGCAAGGTGCTGCTCCCGCCAGCGCCAGCGTGCTGCACAGGAATGTTGCTGATAAGTTGGAGGGAGTTCAGGGAGGACCAAGAGAGGGGAGGGCTGCAAAATGTGCTATACAGTAAAACACAGAGCTTCATGTGTAAAATAAACACAGTGTTTCTTTCTTTTTTTTTTTATATTCCCCCTTTGTTTGGAGGTATGCAGTAGTTTAACCAGAACTGAAGGAAACACGGTGACCTTCCTTGGCAGGAGGTCAGACTGTGTCATCACAGGGTTTCTCTCACTCTGTAAGTCTCCATGGGGCAAGAGTGGGAAAGGAAAAGTCAATTTGTCTTCAGAGACAAGTATATGCATCTCTTTCTGCTGAATGATTGGGGGATGTGGGTGTTTTAACTCCAGGTATCCTGTCTGCCAGGCTTCCAAAACGGATGATTGTTCTGATTGAGAGCATCTGCCCCACAGCCAGCATCCGCCCCACAGCCAGCATCCGCCTTTCCTGTGACAGTGCAGGCCCCACAGCTAACCAGCTCTGGGACAGCACCTATCTCTTATTGTCTTTTAACATTTTCCTGCTCCCCAAGCTTTCTCCCTCTTTTTCTGCAGACTTTGCAGAAAAGACTTTTTCTTCTCTGAGAAGAGCAGGTAGGCCCTGATGACAGCACTGGCTGGTGCATGGGTACAGGACTGGAGAGCTTTCCTCTTGCTCCAGAGAGCGCAGACAAGGGACTCAGCCTGCCAAAATAATGAGCCCTTCTTTGGCGTTATTATCGCTTTCCTTCTGGATGGCTGTGGTAATTCTGAAAGAAAACGTGTCTTGTTTTGGACATCCCGTAAAGGCTTAAAAGTGTGTGTGTTTGCATGTGTCTAGTTGTGCTTACGCTGAGGCTTTGCTTTCAGACCACTATATGAGTATTAAGTAACACTCCTTGATACAGGCTTGATAAATGTCTTTCAGGCTGCACATTGGCATGTGAGAAGTTGGATTGGAAAAATGAATCATTTGTCCCCTGGCACAAAGAGGAGCCAAAGAGGTTGGGAATGGCATTCCTTCTTGCTGTAAATAGGGCAGAAATGCAGACCAGACTTCCATGGCGTTCAGGCCCATATAAGCGTGTGTGGAATAAGAAAATTCCTGTCTTCAGCAATTTGTGACATTAGAACATGAATTTAGGAATGCCCTGAGCCGAGTCATGATGAGGATGGGCTCTTCCACCAGTTTTCCTGACAGAAGTGGTCTGATCAGCTGCAGAGGCCCCTTCGTCAGCACTGCAAACATGCAGCATAGTAGAGCATGTCACTGGGCAGTGGACATGGAAGGGGCCATCACGAGGGATTTCGGGGGAGCAGCTGTGAAATCTGTCTGTCTGGCGTGGTGCCTGAGAGCAGACAATTTGTGTGCCTTGGAGGAAGTCTTAAGATGAACGCAATGAAGAGATGAGCAGCACTCTAATTTATTTCTTTTCTCAAGCTGGGATGCTCTTAAGCTTAGTGGCCCTTCCAGAAATCTAAATTAAACCCATTCCAAATTATTATCACTTGACATATCTATATTTTCTCTTCAGTACCAGCCCATGATGGGAGAGGAAGGGAAGTGTAACTGTTTTTGAGCTTGCTGTCCTTAAACATCATTAAATGATTGATGGTTCTGTGATTCTGTGAAGTGCCTCCTGGCTCTTGTGTTGAGCAGAGGGAGAGGCATTTTCGCTACGGCAGCCTTGCATGCCAGAAGGATGGTGGTGGCTCAGCTCTGGCTGCTGCAAAGTATAGGAAGATTGAGAGCATGATATGTGCAATCTTGGTGGAGTCCCAAAGGGCGCTGCAGGCACTTACCAGTTTCAGAGGTGTCCAGAGCACACGGAAAGCTCCATCGGCAGGGGTGTAGTTGACTCCCCTCTGTTCCCAGATGGAGACTGGCATATGTTGTGTTCATAGGCAGATCCTGGTTCAGTGCCCCGATCTGCATTACTCTTTCTTGTCCTTCTGTCCCCAAAGACCTGCTCTGAGATAGTGGTGCTCTGTGTTCCCATAACATATCACACCCATCAGTCTCAAATTCCATGTGCAGTTGGAAATCCTATGTGTGTTTTTAATGGGCTCCGCGAAGCATACTTCAGATTCTCCATGCCTCAGGTTGCTCTGGGTGTCTCATGCTCTTCACCTGACCTGCAGCTGTACTGCTCTTCCCTCCCCAGTGCAGGAAGGGGTTTCCACCTACGTGCACATATGGGTGCTCTGGTATGTGATGGCGACTCCTGGTGCCGTAAGGGAGCCTGATCTGCTGGCTGCATCCCGGCCTGGAGGAGAAGGCTGTGGTTCCTGGCAGAGCAAAGTTGTCATTTCTCAGCCACTCATATTTCTCCCCCCTTCCTTCATTCTTTTTCAGAACATGAGTGAGAACTTGAAGGACTGTTTGATCCAGACTCAGGCTTCCTTAGGGGAAATGGTAACGATAAAAACAGAGGCCTGCTCTCCACACCGGGACCAGGAGTATGGACAGCCTTGGTATGTGGCCTAGTTTCGGTCTGATGTACTCTAACCCCTTCTCTCCACCTCCATCCCAGCTTAAAGGTGGTTTTGAGGAATATACTTGAGCTTTTTGAAGTTATTAAAGCCCTTCCTTGTGAGGTCTGCCTTGGGGTGTTTGACAGGGGTGGTCACCTTCTCATATGCACCTACTCTAGCTAAAGCCATTACCTGCTGTGGGCTTTAGCCTTAAGGATCTGAGATACCAGCTTTTGGCAGGTTGGGTGGCAAATTTAGTTATTTCTCTGCTACAGTTGTGGGGCTAAAGGAGTTGGTCAGGCCCCATTGCTTCAACTTCTCTGTGTGTAGTCCCAGCATCTTGGCAGGTTAATATCATCCTTCTGTTGTTCCCTCCTCAGCTCTGGAAGGCCTGACCCACAGTCTATGGAGATGGAACCGAAGAAACTGAAAGGGAAACGGGATGTAATCATGACCAAGAGCTTTCAGCAAGTGGATTTCTGGTGTAAGTGTCTTATGAGTGAGGGAAGAGCACCACTGCTGCTCATGTAGACTTTGGTCTTTCCCTGTCAGTTTAGGGCAGGAAGCAGGGAGAAAAAAAAGCCAGGGACAAATTTTCATTATCACCTGAAAAGACTGGCATGGTTGGTAGGGAATTGTTGCACAAAAGTAGGTTGTCCATGAAGGGGCTAGGCTGAAGTAGGGAGGTAGGGGGAAGCAAGCTGGAAACGTGAAAATGCACATTGGAAAACCCTGAGAGTCTGGAAAACCCAAAGACTTGAATTCAGAAACTGCAAAGGGAGCTTTAAGCAGACGAAAACTCTTTCTCTCATATTCTGGAAAAAAAACTGGTGCCATTTATGTTGGCATACCTATGAATTATCAACTGGTAGACCTGCATCCCCGTCTGGACACAGGACAGGTGCCTGGGATGCTGTGTCTCTCCCAAGCACAGAATGAAGGTTATATGATGAGGGTATTTGTTTTCAGGGATGTTTGTTTTAGCTCCCTTCTGGTGTGTGGGGGATCAAACCTTTTGGCTGGAGGACTTGCTGCTAACCAGGGATGTGCAGGGAGCCCTCAGCCTCTGTCTCTGCAGGCAGTGACAGGGCCTTTCTGTGTGTGTTCAGCCATCAGTGGCAAATATGTGCAGGGCACCAGGGCTCACGCAGGTGCAGGTGTTGGTTGGGACAGAGCCCTTGTTGAGAGGCGTGGCAGAACAAGGGAGCAGCCAGTGAAGCATCTGTGTGTGTGTGTAGGCCAGAGTTTGGGGAAGGAGCTTGGCTGGGCCGGGGAGAGGACGGGGAGCTGAGTCCTGAGTGCTGTGCATCCTGTGCGCTGCGCAAGCCTGTACGTCATGTGCATCGTGTCTGCCCAACCTGACCCCTGTTTCCTTCTCATCTGCAGTCTGTGAGTCCTGCCAGGAGTACTTCGTGGATGAGTGTCCAAACCATGGTCCCCCAGTGTTTGTGTCTGACACCCCAGTGCCCGTTGGCATTCCTGACCGGGCAGCGCTGACCATCCCGCCTGGAATGGAGGTGGTTAAAGAGCCCAGTGGGGAGAACGACGTGCGCTGTATGAACGAGGTGATCCCCAAAGGTCACATCTTTGGGCCATATGAGGGGCAGATCTCTAGCCAGGACAGGTCTGCAGGATTCTTCTCGTGGCTGGTGAGTGACAAGTTTCCCCAACTAGGTGACATCTCAACCATGCAGCTCAGAGCTGGGGCAGTCACGGGCTTGTGGAGCCGAACCTTAGGCACCTTCCCCCTTCTCTGAAGATCTTCCTCTGGTCATGTGGACACTAGGTCAGCATTGACCTGCCATAAATATTAGCAGCTTAAGGGTATAGATAGATGACCTAGAAATTGCAGAACTCTCTCATGGTCCTCTAGCACTCCTTCCCAGCCTGCCTGAGCAGAGGGGGTGACCAGGAGGCCAGAATAGAGATCCAGTCCACCAGGAACTGATCTACATGCAGATTCCAGCACCAAAACTTTTTTCCCCTCATACTACAGGACTTGGTTGGCATATGAGACAGAGATATCACTGGATCAACAGATGTTAATTATTATGAGAACTGCAATGTGGGACTTCAGTTATTATTGGGGAAAAAATTGAAAGGTGCTGATATGAAATGCTCCTCACACCTTTGTGTCTGTAAGATAAATGTGTGTCTCAGCCCTGTCCCAAAAGGGAAGTTAACCTTCTATATCCCAGAATTGTTAATGATTTTGTCAGCTTCATCCATAGTTCTGTTACAGATATTTGTACAAAGAAAAGTGCCTCTCAGTCAGTTCAGAGTAGCCTCTACACACTCACCCAGGTCAGCAGCCTATAATACCGGGAGAGCTGAGATTCACAACAGAGAGTTTCACACCATGACTTAAGGCTAGAACTGAGTCAGTGATCTGAGATTCACAGACCTTCACAGGCCTGGACCAGCTGGTTGGTGTGCTGCATCCATTCTCTTGTTCTGCAGATCGTTGATAAGAACAACCGCTACAAATCCATTGATGGGACAGATGAAACCAAAGCAAACTGGATGAGGTGAGTCCAGTTCTCTTCTGCCTTCCCTTTTGGGGCTCTGTGTTCCAGAGAGAGGCCATCAAATACTCCTTATTGTTTTGTGTGTTGGAAAACCAAACCAAAGTATCACCACCCATTTTGCAAATGGTGTACTTGTGCTCTTTCGGTATTTATTGTGATGAGTATTTTTGGTGTCAGATTCAAAGAAAGGGTCTAATTCAAGGCAAGGATGTGTATATGGAGGATGGTTATTTCCTGGAATGAGGATAAATGCTAAAGATGATCCTATTCATCCACTTACAAGCACTGACAGTTCTCACTCCATTTTTTAATTCTTTTTTTTTTATGTTGTGTTCAAATATTTGCGACATGCTTTGCATTACCCCCAAGGTAACATATGATTCTGTTTGGGGTTTTTTTGTCCCTACTCATTTGACAGATACTAAAAGAAGTGCTTTTTTTCATTTGTTTTCTTTCTGGGCTTCATTTGAGCCAGCTGTCTGTGCTGTCTGTCGTTTGGCAGTGTCAGCTGTCCTGTGCGAGGAGAAGGGTGAGCTGGGCGACTGAAGGCAGAGCTGACGCGTGTGCTTGCGCTCCCTCTGCCGGCCCCGCGCCTCGGCAGAGCAGCCGGCAGTGCGGCTGGCCTTGGGAACTGCAAACTCTGTGTTTGGGAACTGCAGCAGGAAGGGACCATGTGTGGCCATGGCGCAGTGTTTCAAGTATTGGTGTATATCTGCAAGACGTAGGTCACCGAGGCCTCGTACTTGTGGTGAGTCACCAGAACGGGGCATTGCTGCACAGTGAGACCTGTCAGACCAGTCCTGCTTCTGCAGTGAATTTTGGAAGCGAATATTGTCAAAAAGGCATCTCCTACAAGAGTAAGGCAGTGTGGGATTACCTGATTTGTCGGCCTGGATGTCTGGGATTTTCAGTTGTCACTCATTAAGGGAATAAAAAGCATGAAGTACAGGTACATGCAAGATTGACCTAACTGGTCATATCTGGTTGCACCACTTTTGGCCATTTCAGTCTTCACATGGATAGCAGCTGTTCTGACATTTATGTTCATAAAGTTCAGCAGAGGATTTAATTTTTACATAAGGATTCCAGCTGTTACAGTTGTTCACTACTGGATGAGATAATATACTAGACCTGGGCTGAGGCTGGAATCATCACTTCAAAAAGAAACAGTGGTACAGTGAAGAGATAGGTAGGTGGACACATGTATATATATAAGTAAGGAATGCAAAGTTCATCAAAAATCAAAGTGAAAATTTTCTACATAGGTCTACATCTTTGTGATCTGCATGACAGTGAACCTGGGGCAAAACACAGTCTTGGAAAGCAAAAATTCTATGATGAGCTCTTCTTCCTACTGCTGTGAACATAAACTTGAAGTCTGGATTTAAATGGGCACTACTCATCGTCCTAACACCAAAGAGCAGAATGTTCTTTCCTGAACTTGTATTTGCCATGGTTCAGTCTCAGTATGAGTGTGGTCTGGGCCATTCTGTACAGCCTTGAAAGGCTTGGAGGTTATGGCTTTGTGGAAGGGGGCTCTTTGCAACCCTTCCTGGGAAGGGTGTATGAAAGGGTCTGTGCAGGTGATACCAGTCTTGCTGACCTTCTTGATTTTACTCTTGAAAAGTGCTTCTAACAGTAGTACTATTTAGAGTCTGACTGACAGTTCAAGCGGCAAGAGAGGTCCACAAAAAGGCTTGATTTTGTTTGTTAGAACGTTTCAGACCGAGGTGTGCCCTATGTTCTGTGCTAGAACATCACCTGACACTGAGATTACACACAGAAACCACCCTTGACTTCCAGGACGCTGTAGACAGCGCTCTTTTTGTTTTTCAGATGGTGCTCTCTGCTATCACTCACAGATGGTGTGCTTTGCAAAGCATATCTACTCACCTTCTGGGTAGGTGGGTATGGCATGGGGAAGGGCAGCTTGGGCTGACTCCTCTCTCTTCTTGTAGATCTGGCTATTGTTTTTGATGTTTGAATACCACATCTGAGTCCATTTTCATGTTGCCGGAGGACAGTATGTACACTGCAGCACTTGCTGGTTTAATTTCAAGTGTCTGTTTACCCAGGGCAATGGGTGACAGGGAAGAAGGAGTATGAAGTGCAGCAGATGGCATGGTAATGGTAACATCCTCTTGCCCTTTCCCTCATCAGTCAGTCGGTCAAGACAAACTCCTGATGCTGGGAGCATGTTCTCCTAAACTGGCTGCTGGCACAAGGCTAATGCACTCTTCTCTGTCCAGAGTAAAGCGCTGCTGTTTGCAATACTTCATGAAACTCCATGACTTCAACATGTGCAGACATCTCCCTCTGTTTTTATTTTGCTGGAGGCTGATTACCATGGATCACAGCAAACCTCAAGCGAAACTAATGCTTTCTTGGACACAAACTGTAAATTGCTGCTGATGGCAGTTCTTGGGGCTTCTGAAGGGCTGCAGAGAACCATCCATTCTCCTGGTTGCTTCTGAGGAAATTCTCTTATTCAGCTGTTGGTGTCTTCTAAAAATAATGAATCTGACAAAAAATTGAAAGTAATTCCAAAAGTTTAGGAAGGTCCATCCTTCTGTGTGTGGATCACTTGGCCCAGAAGGAGATGTAGGATAGAACATACCACCAAACCTGGTGGTACCTAACTGAACTGTTGAAATGTAGTGCCTCAGGTTTCGGGCTGTTTGAGCATTTATAGTCTGTAGCCCTTCTTACATGTGAGTACCTGAATTCTTAGGCTTTTGGCACAGTTTAAGTTCATCCTTTGCCTTAGCCACTGTGAAAAGGCTGAAGCAAGACTTTGTCACTTCTTTCTCCTTTGCCTTCCTTTCTGCCCCCTTTCCTCTCCAAGCATTGTAACAGAGGTCATGGGGAGCCAGACTGTCCTGTAAATCTTCCTGTATCTCCTTCTAATGGAGGTGTTTCTGATTTGCTTTCGTACAGTATTAGAGCTCTGGTCAAGTGTTCCAACAGCCTGCTTAAAGCAGGACCAACTTTGACTAGTAGATCTTTTAACTACTGAGCTGCTGTTTCAGTTTCACAGGACCTTTTGAAAATAAGCATTTAAAAAACAGTCAGGGTTATTGTGACTGCCTTTGTGCTCAGGTTGAGTAAAAGCCACCAGCCTATGAGTGTCATTTTGTTGAACCTCATAAACTGATTTCTGCTACCTTGCAGCAAGTGGAACAAATGTTCTTATCTATTACAGAGTCAAATTTATGCAGAGCGAAGAGATCCTAAAGTAACGTGGGACTGTGATCCTTGCAAAAAAAACCCAAACCAGAAAGTACTGCAAAGCTGTGGGAAAAATTACGTTTGTTTCTTAGAGGCCAAGAAAAGTGGAGTTGATTGATATTTTTGTGCGGTGATCATTAAGTGCCCACTGTTCAATGTGTCTTGCCCTTTCAGATTGACCTGGTCTGAGGTGTGAATTCACAACCTCACAGCTGGGGCTGCTCTGGAGCTTGCTAAAACCCTCATGGCATCACCAGAGAGGTACTTGTAAATATCAGTGACTGCCTCTAGGGACATACCGCATGCTAGAAGAGAAGATTCCTCTGATAGTAATACTGTCTGCATTTTATAAGGAGAAGGTTGATGTGCCTGCTAGGAACCTAACACTAATTGAATTTGTGATTAAAACTGGCCAGAGCTCATTACTCAATGTGTGGCAAGTTTGCTATGGGAATATGAAGTTAGATTGTTTTAACCCAAGTTGTACTGGAGCAAATGAGTGGAAACACTGAAATCTGAATATCCAGGCCTACCTGTGCACTTGATGGAATATCCTGTCTGGGAAGAGGAAAAGGGGCTATAATTCCCCATTGGTGCAGCTTTGCTGGTGACAGCAGCTGTGAGTTCAGCAGAGAAGAGGGGCACCAGGTTTTGTGACCCCATGGCTCCAGAGAGAGCTGTTCTGTTCTGCAAACTCAGCCCTACCCAGGGCCACTTTGCAGAATACTGTTACTCCTTTTCGCCAGAGCAGCTTGTCAGCAGAGGTTTGTTGCCACCTCATGGAGGCACTGATGATACTGTGCAGTCATGCGCGCCTGACGAGAATATACACCAAGCCCAGTTTTGCTGAATGCAATAAAAGTCAAATTGTAAATGTTCCCTTACTCAACGTTTTGTGTAGCCTTTTCCCTTCTTCTTGTGTTCACCTGGAGAACTCCTTTTTCCTTTTAAGTTTGGTGAGTTTTTCTGTTGGGGTTTTTTGAGGTTCAGGGTAGCAGGTGCTTTGCTGGCTCTCCATAATTTCATTACCATCCTCTCTAAATGCTCCTTCTTTCCCTCTGTAAATGAAGCTCCACCAAGACAGTATCTCCAGCCTTCATTTATGTTTGTTCCCATTAAATGCATTTGTGCACTTAGGTCCCAGCTGTCCCTGTCCCTGATGTGGCCTGGATTTGAGCAGCTTCTCCTACTGGTTTTCCAGCTTTACCCAACTGCTACTTGCCCTGATGGCAGGCAGTAGTGTCAGTGAGATTGCTTAAACAACAGTGTTAACAGCACTAAGAAGAAACTAGAATGGCAAGGATCAGCACCTTTCTGTAGGTTCAGTCAGTCTGTTTTCTCCTTCCTTATTGAATAGATCTGCTGCCTTCTTTTTTTTCCCCTAATAAAAAAAACATAGGACTAATGCTTTGTTTATTTTTATAGTTTTCATTGACTGTGTCTGGAAGAATTAACACACACCCCCTTTGGACAAAACTGCTTGTTCTCAGGATGGCTGCCTCTTCTTCTCAGTGGGCTGAGGCTACAAGCTGTTCATTTGAAGCACCAGAAACCGGGTGCAGGCTTATGTCAGTGGCAGTGACAGGAAGCCTAGCCAGGAAAAACAAGTGGGTGGCCTCATTCCTTTTGAGAACAATGAAAATGGCAGCCATTTCTGGGTGAAACAAGAGCTTGCTGTGAAGCAGACAAATGCTGGATGTGGAGTACCCTAATGCTGAAAAAAAAATCTTTCCTTAGGGAAAGCGAGTTGCAGAAATTGCCCACCAGTCTAGTCAAAACCTCCCTACCCTAAAAAAAATCTAGTTTGATGTAGCCTCTTTATGACATCTTGCAAGTTGTAACAGAAAAGGTGGTGTAAAAGTTTCTATTGCATGTTGTGCCAGGTAGAACAGTAAGATATGTTTCAGGTCTCTAAATTTCCTCTAAGTTTCAAGCAGTGTTGCATTAGAAGCTAATTCACCACTGCGATTGCAAGTTCTCACACTTTTTTCTATGCACTAACTGTGGCAAATGATGTGAGGCTGAACTGAAATTCTCATATATAAGTCAGGCATCAGACGATGTGTAAAATTGAATTTTAACTTTAGAGCTTAAAAGGCTCCTTCACACTAGCATTGCTTGGTATTTTTTTTTCTTAAGCTTGAAAATTGCCTTCTAAAAACAAAACAGCTGCCTTTTCCTGGTGCAGTTGAGGAAAACTGAGAGGTTGTTGTGGGTCAGGGGAGCTGGATCCCACCAAACTCCTCTGCTCCAGTACTGCTCTGGCCAAGTGGTTGGATGCAGGGGGCTGCTTTGCACTGATTTCCTTTTACCCAATTATGCTTTGCGGGATGTTCAACCCAAGGAACATGGCTGAACGAAAGAGGAAGCCCAAGTTTTCCAAAGAAGAACTGGACATTCTGGTCACTGAGGTGACCCGAAATGAAGCCATGCTGTTTGGGAGGGAGACAATGCGTCTATCCCATGCTGACAGGGACAAGATCTGGGAAGGCATAGCCAGGCAGATCTCATCAGTCAGCCAGGTCCCCAGGTCTGTGAAAGACATTAAACACAGATGGGACGACATGAAGAGGAGGACCAAGGACAAACTGGCATTCATGCAGAGGTCCCTCTCCAGCCCTGGCAACGCGGGGCGGCCCTCGGCCATCGTCCTGACTGCCCATGAGAGAGCCATCGAGTCGGCACTGCATTCATCCCACCAGAGGCGCGGCTTCCGGAGGGCGGATCTGGATGTGGTTGACAGCCTGTCAATGAGCTGTAAGTATCACTGCCTTAACACCTCTTGTCTTATGCTTGCATATCTCAGTGACACCAGAAGAGCATTGTGTGTTGTGTGAGATGCTGGGTTGCCTGTCAAGACAGCTCCTTCTGCTGTGCTTGGTTTCAAGACAGCCTGCTCTGGTGGTTGTGTTGAGATGGATTGTTTCCAAGTTTAGGTCATCTTTATCTGTTTATGTAGTTCTTTTCCATACTGTCTTCTGAGGGTAGACAGTGGATTATAAGTATGAATTAATCCTACAAGTGAGGGAGCATCTGTAGTTGAAGTATGACTGCCTCCAGTCTGTGGAAAAAGTGCTTGAAAAGGATTAGAAGATCTTCACTCTGATAAAACAGCAGTGCTGCCGAACTGAGAGTCATCTGCCAGTCACCAATGGATCACTTCCAAGAGTGCTTTGGGGGTCTCAGTGATCACTGGTGTTTATTGCTGAGGTTGGGCCACTGATGATTTCTCAGTAGTGATCTGAAGGATCAGCATAAATGCTGTGAAAAAGGTAGACGATTGTGCTGGTTTAGCCAAATTTAGAAATATATATTCCGAGAGAAAGTCATAAAGTCACCCCAAGACAATGATAATGACTCCTTCTTCACTGGTTTTAAAGAAACTGCTGGCCCTGCTTTTAAAGTTAATCTTCTTACACCACAGTTCTCAGACACCTTCCAGTGCTAAACCACAAGCTGTTTTGTGCAAGTTCTTTCCATGGTTCTGTACAGACGCTTTTCTTTTGTGGAGGTGCGACTTCTTGTTGGTGAGCTTTTAGAAGTACAAAGGAGAGAAGGAGGGAATAACTTCTTGGGGATGGAGTCGACTAACACCTCATGGATGGCGCTGTCCCGCCACACTAGGTCTGATCTCAGATCTGGAGTTGTTAGTGGGAAAGCAAGGACAAAATCTGCCAGAACTGATAAGGTGGGACTAGGTCATTCTTTGCATCTATCTTGGAAGACAGTTGCACTATTTCAGAGGTAATGAGTTCAGGTTATGCAAGGAAACAGTGGGCAGCTGCACCAGGTGAAACCTTGTCTCTTCTTACTCTTCACATGCCTGTACCTGTGAAGTGGCACATCACTAGATATTTATAAGACTAATGAGAATTTTCCCATGCATTCTGCTTAAGTTTTGATTTTGCATCAAGCGTATTTGCCTGATTAACATAGGGTTCTCTTGCTGCTATGCCTGACTGCCTGGTTGTCTTAGTGATGCCAAGCCACGTAGTGGCTTTGCAGAACGCACTTTGAGAGCAACAAATACAACATTTATGCTCTTCTCAGTGCAGATGATGTAAGAAATGATGGGGAAGCAGGATTTTTGTGTGAGAAGTCTGTGTCCCTCCAAAATATTTGTGCTAGCTACTTAGGGGTTTGGGGAAGAGGAGTCATTGCTACTGTCTGAAGTGGATTTATATTCTAGTAATGAGCAATGCTGTGTACAGAATACCACAATAGCTTGGGTTCATCCACTCTTCAGGTTTCTTATGGCTAAGCTTGTCACCCAGATGCTAACACTGCAGCACTTGCATGTTGAGTTACACATCAGAAGCTACAGGCTTGTCTGAACTGGCACACTGGGGGAAGGGGAAAAGCCTTTTTCCATGTTCTTTGAGATATCCTGAAACAGAAGCCAGTGTTGAGAGGGATTTCACATTAATAATTCATGCTTCCTCTTCTGTTTAAGCTGATGAAGATGAAGAGATGCCAGGCACTTCTCAGGAGCAGCACTTCGCTTCGCTGCAGAGGGCTGGTGCAGGTGTCAATCAATTCTCCGGGCCCTCCTTCCTCCGCACTTCTTCCTCATCAGAGCCCTTGGAAGCTGCCAGCCAAAGGCAGGAACTGCACTGTCCATCCCCACGCACCACCTCGGCCTGCAGACCCCCGCACCCCCGCACCAGGAGCCCGCCCCTCTCCAGCTTCGATCGCCAGCTTCTCCATTCCCACGCACAGCAAACAGACCTGTTCAGGCAGTTCTGCCAGGAGCTGGTGGCCATTCACAGGGACATGGCAGATAGCATGCATGCTGTCAGTCAGAGCGTGGCTGACCTCACCAGCCGGGTCGGCCAGATGTGTCAGACACTGGCAGAAATACGTGATGGGGTCCAGGCTTTCCATAGGATACAAGATCCTAGTGTCGTGTCAGGGTCCTGTCTGCAAGCAGCTTCCTCTAAGCAGCCCCCTGAGCCCAGTGCAGAGTCTAACCAAAGCTCTCTAAAACAGACGACTCCTGCACGGGCCACCAGGTCACGAAAAAGAAAACATAATTTGTAATCTGTGTCATATAAAGTAAAGAAGGGTGCCCTTTTCTGAGCTGCTGCATGTTCACATGGCTTCTCCATGTGTCTCAGTATTCTGTGGGGAAGGTCAGCAGCTGACCCAACCCATCCATCCCCTTGCTGGCTAACAGAGCAGTATGAATATGGCAGCTAATTGTAGGACTGGCCCTCTGCAATGGCAAAGAGGAATATCAAATACTGTAGAGCTTGGAATGTAGGACATCTTTGGGTTCATAGAAATTAGGAGTTTTCACTGGCTTCCTCATGCTTTGAATGCTCTATAAACTAAGAAATGCAATAGAAATCATTATCTGGATCTCTTCCCATGCCCGTGAAATATTATTTACTGAGACAGAGATCCCTGTGCAATCAGCTCACAAATTTACCCTACTACTGCATTCCCATCATCTTCTTGAATGTTATTATATGCAGTATGTGCAGAAATACAGCCTTATGACTGAAAACTCTTATTGATTGTTGCTTTTATCTTTCATTCAGCAATAGTAGGCAATACGGGGCTTACTGTGACTTACAGGTTTGGGGAGAGGAGTGTAAAAGCAGAGGTTGTGCAGAGAAGGGAAGAAGGCACAATTCTGAGGACAGATCTGAGCACTGTGGGTTTTTAAACTGCTGAAAAGGGCTGCAATGGCATAGGCCTGGATCCTGCAATGCCACATGCACTTGTGTTAAAGAGTTTAACTTTTGTTTGCTCCAGTCTGAAACCCCTACTTAACTTTTACAATTGCAGTTAAAATACAATTATTTCATCATATGGCAACATTTAAAGAGAATTGTGTCATATAATTTTCTTGCATGTTGTCAAATCTTCAGTTTTGAACCACGCCACCCCTTCAAAATGTGAGAGCCTGCACAGAAGAAAGAAAAGATGTAGGGCCTGCTTCTGACCTCAAGCCAGTTTGGTTTTGTTTCACTGTAATTCTGTCAGCTTCAGTACAGTTACTTTGCACTTAGTTTTATTAAGGTGGGATCTGTACTGTGTTCTCCTGTCATGAAGAGTTACAGTCTAAATTCACAGCTACATAGGTTAAAATCTTGGACACATTGGTTTTGTACTGCTTTCTTCCCCATAGAGATGCAAGAAAGAACTGTGTTACAACATTTGGATTGCTCTAGAGCTGTGTGAGGTTCCCATGTACAAGACTGATTCTGGAACTAGGCTTTAATAGTGTCACCTCAGGTGGTGATAATATATATGGTGGCTCTTTTATAACATGTCTATTTTTTCCTTAATTTGCACATCTGCATCTCGCATGCTGCCCCCATCTCTGGAAAAACCCAGACCATTATCATGATAAACTTCAGCAGGGAAAAGGGCCAAGGTGTTAACCACACAGCACACTGTGCTCTCCAGGCTGTCCTACTGTATTTGGAGGTTGGTTGCAGCCTCCAACTGCAAACTGTTCAAGTTAATATGAGTGTGCATCATCATGCCATGGCTGGGCTACAGACTTGGCAAAAAAGTTACAGAAACTTCTGTGGGAATTGAACATAGGCAGCGTGGTGTAGCAGAAGGGTGGCTTGTTCTGTGTGGTCTTCAAGGGTCATCTTTAATCTGTCTGGCCTCTCCTTTGAAAGAATAGTGCACTAGCTAGCTTCTTTCCTGAAAAGTTCATTGTATATCTACTGTGTCAGGCATTCCTGACATGCTTTCCTTTTTTTTTTTTTTTATGATGTTCTGTAAATCTAATTCAAGTAATTTATTTTTAGTGGTGCAGTAAAAGATTGCTCTAGGAAGTAGTGGTTTGGCAAGGAAAAAAGCCTCTTTTCTGAGGAATGACCCAACTGGTTTCATGCAGAGGACATTCCTTATAGTGCTGGTGCCAGACCAGGGCAGAACTTGCTCACCCTCCACTGAGGATGTCCTTTTACTTCTGTTGAAACATTTGTATTATGCAAAAATCACAGTCTCTCTTCAAATGAAGGGGAGATTGGGAAATCTGGCAGAAGTGGATCTAATTTATGAATCAGAGTGAGTTGAGAAAAGGGTGATATGTGTTAAAGGCTTTCTGAATCAATATAATGCTGCTGCTATATATTAATATTAGTATTTTATATTTTTATACTATTTGGTTTGTACTGATATCCTCCAATGGATATACTGGTAAGATTAGCTCCTCTGATGTTGTCCAGGGGGTTCCCTTTTGGGAACCCTCACGTCTGCAGAGGAGGAGACTCCTGCAGGTGCTGGGCACTGGAGGGAGTTAGCATCATTGCTGCCATCAGTTTGCCCACACAGATGTGTTTAGAGAGAGAGAATCCTTGTGCAGGATGCACAGCCCTCAGTGCAAACCCCCAAAGGCTGAACACTGGTCAGGGGAAAGGACCTTCTACTATAAACTGCCTGATGTCTCCCCTAGTTTCCTCTGTGGACTATTACAGATTGGCCCAGATCTGGGGACGTACCTCCTGCCCTGTGTAGACCCCTCGGTGGAGTGGCTTTTCTGTACTGGCTCGCAAAGGATACTTCTTTCTGCACCTATCATGTTAACTGACTGTTGAAGTAAGTGTCTGTGTCAAAGCAAACTGCTGTCCTCAACCCCCATATTTCCATGTCTTGTACATGCTGAAAAAATTCTCTCTTTAAAAGTATTTTTGTTAAGAATGCAATAAATATATAACACTTTTAACACAGCTGCTGTTGAGTCGTTTGTTTCTCTCTGCAATTTTTCCCCGGGCTGGTAACAAGCCTGTCACAGATGTGGGTCTCCTGGAGACACTTGGCATCAGAGCCCTGAGGCAGGGTTATACTTAGGTGTATGGCATCCCGTGGCATCACCTGGGCTGGTGGCTGCTCTCTTGCATGGGATCTCCTGTCCTGGCTCTGTGCCCGATGTTGGTTTGGGAAAGGCCAGTGGCGTTTTCCCTGCAGTGCTCTGCCCTGGCAGGGTGTCACCGGAGGCCAGCCGGAGGGTGAGCAATGGAGCGGGCAGCAGGGAGGCATGGGGCAAGTCCATGGGGATAGTGGAGAGGAGAAGTGGAGAAGCCTGAGCCTTCCTCCAGCTGTAGAGGACTCCTCCCTCTTCACCATCTCTTCTGGATCCTCACCAGAGGCTCTGTTCCCCTCCTGGGGAGGAATGATCCCAGCTGCCAAAAAATACCTTGACATTTTTCTGGGCATACTCACTTGGCCATCCCAAAACTTGGGAATTTGGTGTCCTGAGTGGGCTGTGGCTTAGGAAAAATGAAACAATGATTTTTATTTGCTGTTAGCTAGACAGTCTGTGGGAAAGGTGGTCCTGCAGAGAAAGGAGCTGTGCCTCTGACAGCTGTGGGGTTGATCCAAGCCCCAACAGCTGCAGATGGGTCAGAAGTGGTCTCCATTGGTGCAATGTCTGTCCTGAGTAGCCTGGTCAGGATCTGTGGTGTTCTGGAGGCTGGCCTGTCCCAAGGACTAGACAGGACACGAAATGATGGCTTTGTGGCTGGTGGCAATGCCTGTCTGCAGGACCAGATGCAGCTGAGGGTGTCTGGGTCTGCCGCAGGAGCAGTATGACTCTGCTCCTTCTCTGGGGATCACGGTCACTTGGGAAACCTGTTCTGCAAGCAGGGCCTTGCCCACCAGTGTGCAGTGCTTGGGTCAGCCTAACTATGCCTGTCCTGGGTGTCCAAACCAAGGTAGCCTCCTTGCTTTGATCCAAATGGAGTATTTGGCATTGGGATGGGGACTGTACACTTTTCAGCCTTCACAGGAAGGGTTGGGTTGTTCTGAGCACTTTGGCCTTGGGATGTGTGTCAGTGAAGGCAGATCATGCAGTCTCTCCTCAGCTGGTAGTTTGTGCCCCTGCTACACCAAGCTGGCTGCCCTTTTGTGGAATGACTTTCGCCATCCTTGGAAAGCATCTGCCCCTCAGCTGTGGTGTACAGCAGCACTAAGTGTCTCAGACCAACAGTTGGAATGTGGGGTTTATGCAGTCCTTTGTAACCTGTGTCTTTTGTGCTTCTGGGGAAACTCGAGCCTGGGGCTGGGCAGCACTGGTTCCAAATCGGTTCATTTGTGTGGTTTCTTTTACCTTACCTCGGGGAAGTATCACAGATGGAAAGCTTCCTCTCCAGGCACATAAACCACTTGCTAGCTGCACACAGCTGTGAAGGAACGTGTTTGTGACTGGATTATTCCAGAACTCTCTCTTGAGGGCTCCTGATGAAACTGGCAGTGCCGGTGGCTGCAGGAGGCTGGATGAGCAGTCGGGCAGCATTTGCTGCAGGGTTGCAGCACTGCTGCAGCTCGTGCCCTCCAGCCTGAAGTCTCCTCCTAGCTCCCTGCTGCTCTAGGAGATGGCCAGAGCCACAGGATGTAGGCAGCAGAGCTGAAGGATACTCAGGCAGAAATGTGGAGGGCTGTAGAGGCAGAAGGAGAGCAGTGAACAGGAAAAGCTCATGCTCATGCTTAACAAAATACTTCATGATAAAGGTGAGCCCTGGTGGGAATAGTTAATGAGGCTCTCCCCTTCCCATTCGAAGTTGTATTTTCTACATCTCACTGTCAAATGCAGTTTGCTGGAAATGCACCAGAGCATCCTGCCGCTGCTCCATGAATTCCGCGGTGCCACTGGATGTGGACATACAGGTCTTGTATGTTAAGGATCTCTGAGTGACGTTAGGTTAGAAAATCTTCACAGGGGCAGCCTGATCCTGTCACTGCTCTGCTGTGGACAGTGGGGTGCAGAGCAGGGTCTCTCCTTAGCTGGTGCTAGGAAGCATCCTGACATTTTGCTTGGACTGGAGAGAGCATCCTCTAGGATCTCCTGTGCTTCAGGGCATCAGACTGACCGCAACATGTTGGTCTGTCTCAAGGGTTGTGTATCTCCTGGCTGGCTGAAGGCCTGATACACCTTTTGAGGAGGGATCACTAACACCCAAACGCAACAGCCTGGCAGCTGTGTGCTATTGCAGGACCTCCTTCCCACCACACTGGTCCAGGTCTCCCTTCCTTCTCAAATACACAAACTGGTACTTTAAAAGTTCCTTTGTTTTGTGATCGGAGGTAAATAAGGGTTAATAAAAGCGGATTTTGGCAGTACCAGAGTCTGCTGTTTAAATAATTACTGAAGATGGCAGAGAATCTTGGGTAGCACACATTAGGAAAAATACAATTGCTTGCAGGCACATGCACAGTTGCTTAACATTAAAACCAGAATTGCTTGAGCCTCAGGCAGTCTGAGACACTGCCACTGCAGACTTGTTTTCTGTGTTTTGTGGGCAGTTCCACCGAGTTTGTGACCTTATGTATGTGGGTTAGTGTGGTCACATGCAGGTGGTGTTGTGTCTTTATGCATTCACATGGCTAGAGAAGGTAGAATATTAAAGAAATTTGACAGATTTCTTAAGCCAAAGAAATACCTGTATATACATTAGGGAACTTGGCCTGGGACTAGCAGCAGCAGATGTCAGAGGAGCCATATGCTCCTCTGCAGCCTCCTCGCCTTTGTTGAGGTTGCTGCAGCAGGGAGTGCTGAATAGCAGAGGAGAATGGCGTAAGAGAAAAATAAGCTTTAGCTATGAGCTGTTCAGGTCTGCTTTGGGGTCTGCACATGCTGTGTTGGGGCCTCCTTCCTGGGTAAATGTTGTAAGCTCATGCTGGTGGCAGCTGGAACCAGTATTACCAAGCCTTTTTCATGTCCTCTAGCAGGAGCAAGAGGATTGTGAGAGCAAATAATATGACCCTAGTGATAGATCTCTGTCTTAGCAAGTTGCACAGAGGGCCAGTTGCTTGGAGTGGGAATAAATATGTTTCTTCTGAGCTGAAGTGTAGCTCTTTTAAATCAGGAAAAAAAAATCCCACACCCTGAAAGCGATCTTTCTGTCAGCACTGCTAGGAGATCCCCACAATGTGGTGCTGGGGTTTCCAGTTGCAAAGCTGTATTGTATTTTTGTCACACCCTGCTGAACTCCAAAGTGCAAAACCTTCCAATACTGTCATGTCCTTGGACAACCAGCACATACTCCCATGCTCATTAGGTATCCATGTTTCTGTCCTTAGAATCTCAATTCTACTTGCCTGAAAGAGAAGCAAGCAAATCTGTTACCAACTAAAAAGGAAGGCAGTGTTTTGGGGAGAGAGACAGGCAGAGGAACCCTGCCATATTCCAGATATTCCTGAGAACAAGGGAGGAAGCCCTGGGATGTGAAATGATGGTGGGGAGTCCAGAAGTCCTTGTTTCCATCACTAGGCAAAGATATTTCTGCCTGGGAGAGTCTGTGTCACCCTTGCTGGCAGACATCCCTTCAGGCTGGATGTGCATTTTTGTCGCCCCTTCCCCAGCAAGAAATGGCCCCCCTGGCTTAGTGTTCCCTGGGTGTCCATGCTTGTTTGCACACCATTGCTTATAACTCCATGCTTTCCAGCCTGGCTGTGTTGATGGCTCTCTCTGAAGGTCATTCTGGCTTCATGATTGTCATTCTGATGCAAGGGGGAGCACGGGAGAGAAGTTTGTGCTTCACACCTGCCTTGTCTCCTCGCCCTCAGGTACGTGATCATCTCCCGGGAGGAGAGGGAGCAAAACCTGATGGCCTTTCAGCACAGCGAGAGGATTTACTTCCGTGCCTGCCGTGACATCCACCCTGGGGAGAAGCTGCGGGTCTGGTACAGTGAGGATTACATGAAGCGGTTGCATAGCATGTCCCAGGAAACCATCAACAGAAATTTCACAAGTGGTGAGTCCCTTCCCTTTCCATCCTCTCTCCTGATCCCCTTGGGCTTACCCACAGTTGGGCCAAGTGTGGTGGGTGAAGTAGGTTTTGCACAGGCTGTGTGAGGAGAGCTGCATTTCTAAAAGCAGAGCACCTCTGGGTGATAGCCCCCAGCTCTGCCTGGCATCGATGGATGGGTGTACAAGGAGAATAAGATAACCACAGCCACAGAGATCATGAAAGAAAAATTTGTGCTGTAATGTGTCTTGCCACGTGTTGTGTTGTGCCATGCTGTGCGTGTGTGTGCTGCAAGGGCCTGATGCAATGCCCAGGGATCGCAGAGCACCCCTGTCACAAGATTTTCTGGGCTGAAGATGGCCAAGCTGATGATCCTACAAGATAGCATTAGGTTTTTCCTCTGAACATGCTGCTCTCTGGCTCCTGTGAACAGCTTGTTTGAGGGAGCTCTGGCTGGTTTTGTGTGCATATGAAAGAGATTTCCTTGGTGTGTTTGTATGTCCATTTTCCTCGTTTAATTTATCTCCTCTTTCTTCAGAAAGATTATTTGGGATCAGCGCGACATCAGCTAGAGACTCCTTAGTCTCACAACCTTAGAATGTGTGTACAACGTACAGGAGGCTTTGTACTTGTCAGACTGATTCTTCCTTGGATAAAAATTGTTATCTAAAGAGTAGCAATGTTGAAACAAACGCAGCAGTCCTTTGGGCCCATGTATTGTCAGCAATATAGGAAGCCTTAGAGGAAAGCAAAAATTCTTAATGCATCCGTTCATCTGTACAATGCTGATACCCGAAGTTAATTAGGAGCATTTCTTTCCAGGCTAGATGCAGAATGGCAGGGCCTCTGAGGGGCAGCCACACTAAATATAACTTTGTAATTACGATTCCTGAGTACATTATTACACAGCTGCTGTTGCTGCCTTGACTTGGTAAAAGGTGTCTCCTCTTCAGTCATGGGGTGGACAAGATGTCCTGAAAAAGATGGTTTTCTCTATCACCTTAGGGTTGTTACGCACTTGCAGTGTTACATCTTGGTGGCTGTACTTGGGCAATTCCCACTTCTGAATTAACATGGGTACGAATTTGCAACATCAGTGAGTGATTAGGTACAGGCTGCAGTGATTTTGCTGCAATAACATGCACACGTTAGTCATCCAGATGGCTTGGTGCTTTCTGAAAGTACAGCAAGAGACAGTCTGTGCCCTTGGGGCACCAAGGCTATGAGCTTTGCCCTGCCATGTAGACATGCCTTTAGTCCTGGTTTTTCGTGGTGTCATGGTTTGTTGGAGCTGAAATGGTAACTCACAGCCTGCTCTGTGCTACAAGTGTGGTGAAGATCTGCCTCAGGACTCTCCAGAACCTGCCACACCCTAATGCACCCTCAAGTAGACACTCATGTGGCTGCAGAGACCATTCCAGAAACCCCCTAACATCTCGGTGAGCTCATCCTACTGCAAGCAGGGCTCAGCCTGCCTTCAAAAAAGGGGCGCAGAGATGTTGTTAAAGCAGAGCATCATCAATGGGCCATTGCTAGACTTGCGAGAGACATCGAAGCCTCGGCTGGGAGGGCACTGGGAGGTGGTCAGGAAGCAGCACAAAAATCTGTTGAGTCACTTTGTATTTAAAAGATTTCAAATCCCTGCAGATGAGTCTGTTGAATGAAGCAAAGTGGCACACTTTATTAACTCACAGAAAAATAACATGGTTCCTGGGTTTTGTTTCTGTTGATAGTTTCTGACCCGCCTCATCATTGGAGTTGAGACTAATAATATGAGGGATCGTCTTGTGATTTCTAGCTTTTCCATAGGGCTGAAGCACTCAGCTGGTTGGGGGAAAAATCACCAAGAAAGAAGAACCAGTTCTCTAAATCCCTACCTCCCACAGTAGTTGCTGTAGTCCATAACAGGGGAAATACTAAGGGAGAGACTGAAAGCTTTGTCCATAGAAATTCTCATCAGTGTGTTGAAAACGAGATCTGTTGTTATGGATTAACTAAAGAAGTGGCTGGGTTTCCCAGCCAGCATCCAAACCCAGTGCAAAATCCCATCCATTCAGGCCAGCCCTTTTTACAGTGCCTTACTCTAACTGTTTCGAGTCTTGCATCTTTTCTGCATTCTTAGCATTGCTCTCCTTAGAGAGAGAATGATAGCTTTTGCTCCATAACTCTTATGAAAGCATGAATACACTTTAAGCAAACAAAACCAAAAATCAGCATAAAGCAGCGTCTTGTTTGGGAAGCCATCAATGCTTGAAGTTATTTACAAGATAGAAGAGTGATGGAAATTGAGCCAAACCTATCGTCTTTTGAATTTCCAGGTAAGGAAATCTGGCTATTCCCTTTATTTTAAGCAATTAATAATTTGTATGAGGTTGCTTTTAATATTTTTTTTTTTGGTTACTGAATGGCCATTCTCTCAGACTCCACCAGGACAAGCTAAACGTCCCATCCTTGGAGGGCATTCACCCGTTGTAGCTCAGTTGACAATGTGTACCTTAGGTTTTAAGTGTGCAAGTTGTTTTTACTCTTTTACCTTTGCATTTCTGGAGCAGCCTCCAAACTGAACGAGAGTAAAGGGGCTTGCAAACTTTGTGCCGTAGCGTGCACAGACACTGGGGTTGTCAAGAAATGGTGTAAATCTCTCGCTGCACTGCTGTACGCTTGATACCTTTTACCAAGTCAAAACAGGCACAGGATTTCCAGCCAGCCGAAACGGCACTTAGGCTCTGGATATAATTTTCACCATGATCAGTCATTCACTTCATAGTCCTCTTCCAACGCAGGTTGGTTACACCTTTAGGTTAAACAAGCTGCCTGTAGTTTCTCTTCTCTTTGAAGTGTGTGGGTTCTACTCTGCTGTGGCTACCCAGGACTGTCTCTGTTTTTGCAGACATGCCCATTAGCAGGGCTTCTCCTCTTGCAAGCCTCGGTTTCCACTGAGTTGTGTCAGTTCCCTGGCTTGTAACATAACACGCAGACCTGCAGGGATTCAGTCTGCCTTTTTGTTCTTTTTTGTTTGAGTTTTAGATTGAGGGATGTTGCTCGGTTCCCAGTGATAATCCCCACCCCTCATTTTCCATTCTAGGAGACAAAATGTTACAGAATGAAAAATCAGAAAAGAATGCAGAAAATCAAGAGGATGCAAGGGGAGCACTCCAGTTCACCACCTTAAAGCAGGGGAAGAGCCCCTACAAGCGCAGCTGTGACGAGGGGGAATCCCACCTCCAAACAAAGAAAAAAAAGATTGACCTCATCTTCAAAGATGTCCTGGAGGCTTCTTTGGAGTCTGCCAAGTTTGAAGAAAACCAGTTAGCAACAAGTACGCCACTTTCCCTCAGAAGAGCATCTAAATACCAGGCTGAAGACATCTTTGAGCAGTGTGGCAGTGCCATGCAGCACAGCTCCCTGAGCCTCAGCAGAAACCAGAGTGAGAGGGAATGGAAGGTCCCTCACAGTTCCTCTTTCATCTCAGCCAAGGAGATGAGCATCCTTGAAGACGAGGAAGAAGACCCCCTGTCGCTTAAAGCAGACAGCCCAACCGAGCTGTCACTGGCCTCTGCACAAGGCAACTCCCATGAAATCCCCACCACATCCTTCTGCCCCAACTGTATCCGGCTGAAGAAGAAAATCCGGGAGCTGCAGGCTGAGTTAGACATGCTGAGATCTGGGAAGTTACCTGAGCCACCCGTGTTACCGCCCCAGGTACCCGAGCTCCAAGAGTTCTCAGACCCCACAGGTAAGCCTTGCCGAGTTAGAGCATTCTCCAAACCCTGCCTAAGGAGAGTAGTGAGATGCCTGTGTGCTGTGTACCCATCTAAAGCATTTTACTCTGAGTATTCAGGCGAACCTGTGGTTCCATGGAAGGTTCTTGGTCAGGTTTCGTGACTGGGTGGGCCAGGAGCTGATGCTGTGGGTACAGTGGAAAACACTGTCTGGGAAAGACTCTGTATGCCAATTTACTCTATTTGTTGCCATTGTAATTGATAATGCACTGCCAATAAAAAAGACATTCCATTGCAAACAGTTTGTTTGCTGTATTTTTGATGCATTCTCTTTCAGCGGAAGCCCCTCCACAATGCCTCACATGCTACCAAGAAAGTATGAATGACTCTGTGGTAATTCTGAAATGTGCTCTCTTTGTGTATGAAATTATGTCCTGCTGTGTCCCTTGTTGGAAATCTCTCTCTGTTTCCTCCACTGCCTTAACACAACCACGTGTCCCCTTCTGAAGATACATTTCATTTCCTCCAGGAACATGCTGCCAGGCAGCCAGGAAAGGAGTATTTGGGTCACACAGTGTATTGTTCAAGTGGCCAGGATGTAGTGTCCTTTCTTGTTGCTCATTGCGGCATGTTGGATTTCTTTTCCTTTCAAAGTCGTGATTCAAATTCTATCCATAATTTATTGTGGGCAGGAGAGGAGAGGTTGTGGCCAGCTCTTTGGGCAATGCTCTCCTATCACCATTAGGATTCTTCTCTAGCTCAGCAACTTTGTAAATACCATATTTTTTTCCTGTTTTTTTATTTTTTTGTTACAGCTTCAGAAAGCATCATCTCAGTTCCCACCATCATGGAGGACGATGACCAAGAGGTGGATTCTGCTGATGAATCAGTTTCCAATGACATGATTGCTGCTACAGATGAGCCTTCCAAGATGTCTTCTGCAACGGGCCGGAGGATACGGCGGTTCAAGCAAGAGTGGCTTAAAAAGTTTTGGTTTCTGCGGTACTCCCCGACATTGAATGAGATGTGGTGCCACGTCTGTAGGCAGTACACAGTGCAATCCTCACGGACTTCAGCCTTCATCATTGGCTCTAAGCAGTTCAAGATACACACGATAAAGCTTCACAGCCAGAGCAACCTCCACAAGAAGTGCCTGCAGCTTTACAAGCTCAGGATGCACCCAGAGAAGACAGAAGAGATGTGCCGAAATATGACCCTGCTCTTCAATACAGCCTACCACCTGGCCCTGGAGGGCAGGCCCTACTACGACTTTCGGCCTCTGGCAGAACTACTGAGAAAGTGTGAGCTCAAGGTGGTGGATCAGTACATGAATGAAGGAGACTGCCAGATCTTAATTCACCATATTGCCCGGGCTCTCCGAGAGGACCTGGTTGAACGCATCCGGCAGTCTCCCTTCCTCAGCATCATTCTGGATGGGCAGAGTGACGACTTGCTTGCAGATACGGTTGCGGTCTATGTGCAGTATACAAGCAGCGATGGGCCTCCAGCAACTGAATTCCTGTCTCTTCAGGAACTGGGCTTTTCTACAACAGACAGTTACCTCCAAGCGTTAGATCGGGCTTTTTCCAGCCTGGGAATACGATTGCAGGATGAGAAGCCAACTATTGGGTTGGGAGTTGATGGTGCTAACATTACTGCCAGCCTGAGAGCCAACTTGTTCATGACAATCAGAAAGACCTTGCCCTGGCTTCTCTGCCTTCCCTTTATGGTGCACAGGCCCCACTTGGAAATTTTGGATGCCATCAGTGGGAAGGAACTACCGTGTCTGGAGGAGCTAGAAAACAATTTGAAGCAACTGCTCAGTTTCTATCGTTATTCTCCCCGACTCATGTGTGAGTTAAGGGTCACTGCTGCCACTCTGTGTGAGGAGACCGAGTTCCTGGGGGACATTCGAGCAGTGAAGTGGATCATTGGGGAGCAGAACGTGCTCAACGCTCTAATCAAGGATTACCTTGAGGTTGTGGCCCATCTCAAAGATGTCAGTGGCCAGACCCAAAGGGCAGATGCTTCTGCCATTGCCTTGGCCCTCCTGCAGTTCCTGATGGACTACCAGTCAATTAAGCTCATCTACTTCCTGCTGGATGTGATTGCTGTGCTTTCACGCCTTGCCTACGTCTTCCAAGGGGAGTATCTTCTTGTGTCGCAGGTGGACGATAAGATAGAGGAGGCCATCCAGGAGATCAGCCGGCTAGCAGACTCCCCTGGGGAGTACTTGCAGGAGTTTGAGGAGAACTTCCGTGAAAGCTTTAATGGCATTGCTGTGAAAAATCTACGGGTGGCAGAAGCCAAATTCCAGTCGATCAGAGAAAAGATCTGCCAGAAGACCCAGGTGATCCTAGCCCAAAGGTTCGATTCCCGCAGCCGGACATTTGTGAAGGCCTGTCAGGTATTTGACCTTGCAGCTTGGCCCAGAAGCACTGATGAGCTCATGAGCTATGGGAAGGAGGATATGGTACAAATATTTGAACACCTGGAGACAGTCCCATCGTTTTCCAGAGAGGTTTGCAGAGAGGGGATGGACACCCGAGGGAGTCTGCTGATGGAGTGGCGAGAACTCAAGGTGGATTATTATACCAAAAATGGTTTTAAAGACTTGCTCAGTCACATTTGTAAATACAAACAGAGATTTCCCCTCCTAAATAAAATAGTTCAGATTCTCAAAGTCCTTCCCACCTCTTCGGCCTGCTGTGAGAAGGGGCGCACCGCCCTGCAGAGAGTGCGCAAGAACAACCGCTCTCGGCTCACACTGGAGCAACTCAGTGACCTGTTGACGATTGCTGTTAACGGGCCACCCATTGCCAACTTCGATTGCAAAAGGGCACTCGATAGCTGGTTCGAGGAGAAGTCAGGCAATAGTTATGCGCTCTCAGCTGAAATGCTGAGCAGGATGTCATCTCTTGACCAGAAGCCAATGTTGCAGAGCATGGACCATGGCTCTGAGTTTTACCCTGATATTTAGGAAGGAATGCCTCAGATCAGATAATTTTTTTAATCTATACTCTAAACTTTGATATATTATATAAAATATATATTATATCTATATTAAGGAAAAACCCACACTGAAAATTTAAAAATTAAGACGATGTGCGTCTGATAGAAGCTAAGCAGAATTTTAAAGATTGAGACAGTGTTTAGACATTTACTGGTGTCTCCAACCATGGCAGCTGCAATGTAGGTGGCAACATTTCATTCTTTAGAAGCATGTGCTGGGGCCATACTCTACATGTTCAAACCTAACAACCTATAAGCTAGACAACGGGTCTTTGTCAGCCTCATCCTCCCGGCGGTTTCCTTTGTATGTGTGTTGTNTCTCAAAGTCCTTCCCACCTCTTCGGCCTGCTGTGAGAAGGGGCGCACCGCCCTGCAGAGAGTGCGCAAGAACAACCGCTCTCGGCTCACACTGGAGCAACTCAGTGACCTGTTGACGATTGCTGTTAACGGGCCACCCATTGCCAACTTCGATTGCAAAAGGGCACTCGATAGCTGGTTCGAGGAGAAGTCAGGCAATAGTTATGCGCTCTCAGCTGAAATGCTGAGCAGGATGTCATCTCTTGACCAGAAGCCAATGTTGCAGAGCATGGACCATGGCTCTGAGTTTTACCCTGATATTTAGGAAGGAATGCCTCAGATCAGATAATTTTTTTAATCTATACTCTAAACTTTGANTGTTTGTTTGTTTGTTTCCCCCTCGGTTTCAATCTCTGCCTCTCTTTCCATTGTTCAGCCCGGTTATTGAGCCATTTGAGCCTTTTCTTGGCAACCATCAGATTTCTGATTTCCAACAGAGCATCCTGCCTGTTTATGTTGCCCCCAGCTCCACCTAGTTCTCTTCAACTGAGTGGAAGCTTTCCTCACTCAAGAGGTTACTGACAGGAGAAAAGGGCTGGGGGCATGATTTTGGTTTTTTATTCTGATTTAGAAACAAATGCCTCCACTAAACTGTGATACCCCTATCTCAGTTCTCCCTACCTTTGGGCTGTAGAGTAATACTCGACTTTCAGCTCCTTTTATGATAATCGTAGTACCAGTCTATCATATGTATGTTATAACATGATGTCATGCGCAGACTATAAAATAGCAAAATAGAGAAGGCAGGGGGAAATTTTTGCATTTATATTTTTATATTGTATGAGATAAATATATATATATATATACAACTATTCATTCAAAACCAGGGCTGCTGTGGAAGCTAGACAGCCAATGAGTCGAGAGCCACCTCTGGGCGGAGATTCAAAGGCTTAAAAAATTATATTCTAATTTACATTATTTATACTATGTCTTTATAATCCTAGATTGTTGTGGGGTTTTTGTTTTGTTTTGTTTTGTTTTGTTTGGAATGACTGAAAGAAAAACCTGCTGCAGTTTAGTGGCAGGAGCTATCAATGCAAGATTATCTTGGGTTATATTCATGTGTGATGTCCTACAAAGGTTCACTTATTCTCTTGTGACCAAGGTAACATGTTCCACAGCACAGCAGACTGATGAGAGCAGGAAGATGGGATGCTCTGCTTCTTCCTGCGAAATATTTCTTCCTTTCTTGAAGGAATGCAGAATCCAGCTGAAATGTGAATGGGGGACTTGCACCTTCCATCACAAAGAGATTGTTTGTGGGTTTGGGGCTCTTCTTTGTTTTATTCTTTTAAAGTAAACAAGCTCCAGGCATCCACACAACATCACTTCAGGTTAGAAAAGAGAAAAAAAACTCACAAAAAAACCCCCAACCAACCAACCAACCAAACAACCAACCAACCAACCAACCAACCA
>VYXC01010744.1:399859-522028 GCA_013397175.1 Platysteira castanea | reverse complement strand
AAGGTGCAAAAACTCCACAGATGCTAGTGCCTTGCTCTGCTGATGTGGCATGGACAGCACCAACCTGACCAGACCATAGTGGGAGTGAGACGTGTTGGCCAAAAGATGTCCAAGCCAACATGTTCTCACTTCCCAGAGGGATGAGCTTTGTGCCAAGCTGTGTTGTTTGGAAACGTGATGGTGGTATCAGCAACACTGAACCTTTCCTTTTTCCTGTTACCCCCCTGCCCTTGGTCTTGGTGCTAAGATATCTCTAGAACCGTTGCTGCTAGTTGATAGCTTTTCATTTATATAAAAATATATATATATATATATATAATATTATTTTATTTTTTAAACTTTTTTGTTTGTTTTCAATGGAGATGTAGCATGTTTGGAACCGATCTCTCTCTGAGTCACTTTCACTGCCAGGGTTCACGCACTGTCTTCCCCGGGAAAACACACACTTCTACCTAGGTCTCACTCACCTCCTGCTAACCCCTTTGCCTTCAGCAGAATTTCACAGCCAGCACTAGCACAGGTGTGCAGCCAAGCCACTACAGACTGGTTCAGCTTTCAGACCCCACAGGAACAGCTAGACTGATTTGGTCAGGGTTTTGGAAGTGTTTGCCTCTGTCCCTGTGTGACTGAGGAGAGACTGAGCCCACCCAAAGCACGAGTGGTGGCCTGTTCTCATGTCCTGACACTGCCCCTTCACTGTGAAACGGGGCCTTTCAGTCAGATGGTCCGGGCGGAGCAGAGCAGACCCTGTGAATTCAGCAGTGAGGGCTGGTCAGGCCAGCCTGCGAGGGCTGGTCAGCACCCTCTGTAGCACTTACCCCTTGCCTTACCTCTGACAGCACATGCAGCCTGAGGCTGGCTCAGGCAGGAGAGGGCACCTGCGCCAGGGCCACTCACCTGCTGCCAAACTGCCAGGGGTGCAGGCGCTGGGTGCTCTTCCTTGTGGTCCTCATGGAAATGTCACAAGCTAGGTCAGGGCATCACACAGTTGCAACACAGGAGCATTGATATAACACACCTAGCAAGCATGAAAAATGGCTTTGTTTTCATGTTTTCCTGTATTTCCTTAGAAATGATGTGGTCAAATTGATGCATTCATCTAGAGGAGTAGAAATTAAACTGGAAACCCTCTGCCAGCTGTGCAGACCTGGGTGGTTGTTTGCCTGACCATAAAGTAGGGACATGTATACACAAGGTGCTCGTAGCTCTCCAGGCCTGGTGAATTGGCTTTGCTCAGGGTGCTGCCACAAAGCTCATGGAGCCACTGCCTGCCAGAGAGGTGGTAGGCTTCCTCCCTTTTTAGAACTTGAGGAGATGTAAAAAGATAAAAAAGATAGAAAAATTGCTGCTGCATTAGTTTCTGACTGGAGATGGGCAAGGTGAACATAGATCATAGAATCCATAGAACTCCATAGCTCTTCATGGGTGGAGGGCAAAAATCACGTGCCTTTCTGTTTGCAGTAGCAAAAGCTCCTTGGCACAGAGGCCCATCAAAGTGCCTGGCCCACATGGAGGCAAGGAACATTGGGGGACGGTCTCCAAACACCTTTGGAGAGAGGAATGCTCCCCCAGGGCTTGTGCTGAGCAGCCCGATAGGCCTGTTTACAACTCCTGATCCAAGCCTCCTAACTTTTGCCACTGGGGAGGAAATGGGAAGGTAAGAGCTGCCAGAGGCCTGTTCAGAAATTTTTCTTCCAATTTGTCGCTCCTTCCTTTTGATTCACTTGCAAATCCTGCTTTCATCAGTGGCACCTTTCACCGGCAGCTATTATTTCTAATAGTGTAGTGAAATGTGCAGCATGTGGTGTTTTTTCTCCGGCACCCAGCTGACACAGGCAGAGCACTTGTTTCTTTAGCAAATAACTTTGTTTGCAAACGGTGATTCCCTGCCACTGGATGTTGTGGATACCCATGATGGGAAAGGTCAGAGACCCCTTACATTGGTGTCAGGGATAGACAAGAGCTTGGCAGAGCAGCTGGCCCAGCCCAGCCCAGCCCATCCCAGCTCCTCCAACACAATTCGCTGTTAGCTGCACATCAGAAAATAAACCTGGCCTTAGTCCTAGGGTAATGCAGGTGCTTTGCAAGCTTTCCCTCCAGGTTTACCTGCCTATCTCAGATCTGCAGCTCTTTCATGGATAGTCTGTGGATGGAAACATGACTATCAGCATAGACAAGATAGGAGGGAGGGAGGAGTACCAATGCAAAGCACCCCTGGCTTCCCAGGGCTCCCCAGCCTTTCCCAGAAGCAGGTGCATTTCTGTGTCCTGTTTTCCTGGGCCCATCCTGGTTGGCAGTGAGGCCAGGAGGCAGCAGCAGGCATGGGGAGGGCTCAGCAGGGTGCTGAGGGAGGCCTCCGTGGCTCCAAGATTGCCGTGCGTCCGGTTTAATCAATGCCTTTCCTGCTATGTTGAGAGAGCAAGGAGTTGTTTTGAACGTGCTGCTCACAGCATCTTGAACTGATTAGGCTGCAAAGACAGAGGGTTCAGTTTTTCTCGAATGAGCTCTTTATTGTCTCCTTCCCCTGCATCTTAGCTATGGCATCTGACTGTGAATAATGCACACTTCTCCAGGCCCTCGGGTTTGTATTTCTAGCCTGTGGGATTTTTGGTTGCTAATTTCCCTTCCCCACGTTTTGCTCAGGCTCCTTGCCTCTTTTACCCTGCTGTGAAGCAGAAATCTGTGAAGCACATTTAGACATGTCCTTCTGCAGGGCTCACTGGTGTCTGCAGGGATCTGGGCCCTCCAGCCACAAGACTGACCTCAGCAGGGATAATCCTCACAAGAGACCAAAGCTCTTCCCATACCAGCAAAAGCACACAGAAGTTACGGGGGCTGCGAGGGGACGCAGTGGGTAGGGTCCTCGTGTTGTCTGCCTTGGGTCTTGAGCCAACTGCAGCGATGTTCCCCGTGCTGGTCACGCTTTTGCTGGTATGACTGTTCAGACGTGATTCAGGCTCGGTCCATCTCTTTCTCACAGCACAAACTCAACCCGATGGCCCGCAGGGTGTTTGGAGTCCCCCTCCTTTCTTATCTCATGAGGGTTGCTGTTGCAAATAAGCAGCAGCAGCCTCTGCTTTTGCAGATTCCCCTCTCAGCCCTGTCAAAAGAGGTCTTCAAAGCAGAGAAATGGTACGTTAATCCCCCAGCCATTGTATCCAATGCAGTAATGCCTATGCAATTCCTGTCTCCCTTGGAGACGCGTATGATGTGTGTGCATGTAAGCTAGTGTATGTATACAGTACATATGCATATGGTCTATATATTGTATATACGCACATCCCAGTACATATACACACAGTACAAAAGATGAAAATCACATGCTTATATATCTATAAATGAAATCCTATATATTTATATATTTCTATGTTTTCGATAGATATAAAGATATAATATAGAGATAGACTCAACCACCCTTGTGTAAGGCTGGCCCTGTGTTCTAGCACAAGGCACGTAACACTGAAGACTTTGGACTTTGGGATGGTTTTAGCCATATGCTGAGGCCTACATTTACATGTATAGCACTCTATGGAGAGGGGCTTGGCTGTGTTTAGGGCAAGGGGTTTCCTTTGCTGGCATGTTAATCAAGTGATAAATAAGGTTTGTTTAATAGGGGAATGTATTGGTAGGGAAAATGCTTGAGTGTCCTTCTCCCAAGAAAGCCTCTGCTGAGGTCCTGTGTGTTCACACTTGGACAGATACATATCCCACCCTCATATGCACTTTTGTCTCTCTGCATGGAAGTGGTTGGCAACTGCGGGCACTGGTGCCGTGGAAACGTGGCTGTTTGCTGTTCTGCCTGGCATTCCTCAGCAGTTGCTGGCACACTGCCAGGGAGACCCTGCGCTGGCTGGCGCTCATGCAGCACCAGTGAGAGCGTGGGTGCGCTTGTGGGCTTCGGTCGGTGACACAGCCGTGGCGCTGGGATAAAGGCAGCAGGAGAGCCAGGGCGTTACTGAGTGGAGGAAGGGTTACAGCCATGCAGTTGGAGGTGGCAGGGATGGTGTATGGAGCTGGAACAGTGCAAACGAGAAGGAACCGTGAAGTCAGAGTGATAAGGATGAGAGTGCGCAATTCCCATTGGGAAGGCACATTCACAATGGGAGGCTCTGTTGGGTCAGGCTGGCCGCTGTTCTGCTGCAGGAGCCACTCTGCTCCCTCAGGTCTCACAGCCGCTCCTCAGTCTGTGAGCAGCCTGCCTGGCCAGGGGCCCAGAGAGGCTTTCTGGAGGAAAAGGAATGATGTGATTTTATGGAAGATATGGTCAGTGTCACACGTGTGCCTTTGGGCCCCAGCATACAGCGTTTGGACCTTGCCAGGCTGAAGCACCGAAGGGTGCAGCCCTCTCACCCTGCCCATGCAAAGAGACACCTATTTTCCCATGACCAGCATTTCCTTGCTGGGATGGGGGTGGATCTGGGCGGTGGATCAGCTCTCCCTGAATATCTGCTGATGCCTGTGGGATGGACAGCTGTCTCATCCCTCCATCTCTCCCTTCACACAGGCGCTCATAGGACACTGACCCTGCTGCATCCTGAAGCCTTTGACTGACACCTGGGAGGACCTGAGAGGTGCCTCTGGCCGGTCTGGCAGCAGGTGGTCAGTCAGCGAGCTGCTTCCTCACAAGGCCTGGAGGGAGAGTGTGGAGGTTTGCCTTCGCAGCTCCGCTCCAGGCCTGGCAACCAACTGCACTCCTTGCCGTTTGTTTTATTTGTTGGCTTTGGTCGGGAGGAGGGTGAGTTGTAATTCCGACCCCCGAATGGCTCGTTACACTGGTATTGCATGAGCAGACGCTGTGCAAGCTGCCTCCAAGCCCTGTCGCACACCTCAGTGCCCTCTCCCAGGCCTCTCTCCTCCACACAACTGGTAATCCACCTCAGCCGCCCTGCCCGGCGGCGGCTCCCTGCTCTGCCGCAGCCCCTCAGCCGCGCAGCAGCGGCGGGGAGCTCTCGGCACCTGTTCCTCACGAACCTCAGAGACAGTTTTCTCACTCCCAGCCCCCTCCTTCCGATGCCACTGACACTCACGTAAGCCCAGCCCGCGGCCTCGCCTCCCACCCGCCCTGCTGGTGGTGCTGCCGCCCGGCGAGGGGCTCCCATGCACTGCACCTCATGTCGAATAAGCTCGGTGGGCTACACGGGGGAGCCATGTCTCATATGCTGTAATGTCCCAAATGCTACAGGAGGGCTACGGAGTTTTCTGCCAGTCATGGCATCCTCATAGACTCACCCGACAGTTAGCAAAAAGGCATTTCTACTTCCAGAAAACGAGGTTTTGTCTCGAACCTCTCCGTGTCCACATCCAAGCACAGCCCTGCTGAACTGTTTCAAGCGATCTCTCACCCACACACTCACCCACTGCACACACATATGAAATGAGAGAAAAATATCTAGACGTCTATTACTACATATGTATTAATATGTTAATATCACTCTTTTGGAGACATTAAAATGTTATTACTTTACAGACTATGCTTTATAGTACCTGTGTGAAAGGACCTAGGACACTGGATACGAATAGAGCTATGTTGATATATCATAGTATGTACACGAGAACTTTCCTTTTGTCATATTATCCTTGTAATGTAAAATGATTGTTAATAAAAAAAAGCATTTAAATTTATCAAGTTGGATTGCTAATTCTTTGAGTTGTTCTTGGAGGTTAATGTCATTTTGCAGGACCACGGGCATCTAAGTTGATGCACTCCACTTTCCCCCAGCCCAGGCCTGTAAGGAGCAGATCCAGTGCTGATTAATCCAGAAGGGTCAGTTGCAGCCCCTCGACGTCCTCAGCTTGGTGAGCAGGTCCAGCATGTCCTGTGATGGAGCTGCATCATTTCCTCGTGGGCTGGGTTATCCTGGTGCTGTGCCAAGACTGCAACAGGCAGACCAGGAGCTGGCACCTCCCAGCAGCCCAGGGCTGCTCTGGGTCGGTCGTGGTGCAGCTATGTCAGCACATGCTGGTTTTGGGTAGGGATGCAGAGTGGGTGCCCTTGAGGCTCTGTGCTCCCTTTCTAGTCAGGTACAGTGGCATTATCGTTTGCTTTGGTGTGGTGGGCTGGGCTTGTAATGTTCATTGACAAAACTTCACATATGTGCCCGGTTCTGTTTGAAGGATGGACTTTTCCTGAGCTCTAAATGCTCTAAATCCAGGGGAAGCTGGGCTTTTTCTATCCTAAAAAGAGAGGGTTGGCTTAACTTTGGGTTCTTCTTCTTTGACACTGGACTTGCAGTTGATTGACTAAAGGTGCAACTTTTAAAACAGTTCAATCTAATAAGAGTAATTTTGTACATGGAGAGTCTTACATCTGCTAAATCATTGTGGGCAAGAGAGCCAACCTCTGAAATAAGTACATGTCCATGGATTAGCCCTGGGCTGTGGGTTGTGTTTGCTGACCAAACAGCTGAAAACATTGCCTCCATGGGCTGAGTCCAGCTGCTGCTGGGGATACACCTCACAGCAAAGGCTCCGCTTTTGCAGGGAAAGCACGAAACTGGAGGATGATCCTTCCTTCAGTGTGGCTCAGGCTTGCATGGCAGTGCAAGCAGGGACAACCTTGCAAAGGTTTAGTCCATCCCTGGGTGGCAGCTATAGCTAGAGAGAAACACGGGCAGAAAACAAAGCCCTCCCAGCACAAACAGTTGCTCGCTCAGCTGTAAATGTGTCCATGTGGCAGTGGAAGGAAGCAGAAAATGCAGGAGGAAGCTGTGCAGCTGAAGGTGTGGATCCTGGGTGTGGCACTGCATACTGTAAGTGTTGATACTGATAGTATTGCTGAGCTTCAGTATGGAGGGATGGAAGCATCAGCAGGACTTGCTCTTTAATCAGGTCTGAAGGAGTCCCAGTTTTCCAGCTGGTCCTGGGAATGGATACCAGTGGATAAGCAAGAGTTAGATGCAGTGGGAGAGCAGTTTACCCCTTTAGCAAAGGTTTAATGCAATGGGTACTTACAATATGAAAAGGGGTTTGCTCCCTCTTGGGGCTCCACAGTTATGTGGGTGCTCATAATCTTGGGCTTCAACCTGACGCCCAGCTGTGTCGCTCTGGAGGCTGTTCAGGTTGCAGGTTGCCAGTGCCACACCACTTGCTAGTCCTTGCAAAGGAAGGGAAATCTGGGTGGAAATTCTGGCTTTGAGTGAGGTCTGGGCTTAGAGGGCTCTGGGCCCAGGGGAAGTGTGCGTGTAGACCCATCAATCCCCACAGGTGAAGGGCTGTGCAGAAATTTTGGGTTCAGAGTGAATGCCTCCAGATTTTAAAGGAGAGCAGTCACAGAGGCTAGAAGTGAATGGCAGTTTCTAGGCTGAGAAGTGCAAATAGCCCCAAATTAGTCATCCAGTAGGTCCAATAGGAAAGGTTGTTTTACTGACTTCCTTGAAGTCCACTTCATCGAGCAGTCCACATATTACACATAGTATGTAATTTTCTGGCAGCTTTCACTGTAGTGATTTAAAATTGCTTATTTTTGAGCAGTAAGCAAGCCCAGAAAATCCTGGTGGTTGTCAGGGCTTAGCTCCTGTTGGATTTCCTGGGCACCTGTCAGTCAGCAGTGAAAACCTCATCTCTGGGGTTTTTGCCTTTGCTGGTCAATTGACATCATGAAAGCAGGATAGTGCTTCACTTTCAGCAGCTCAACCATGTGTAAAGAGCCAGAGCTGCTTGTGAAATGCATTGCTGCATCGTAATTAATTTCCTACAGGCAGTTTGTGCTGTGGACTCTTGTTGGTCACCCTTGGCAGTGATCAGCCTCCTTGCTGGTAACTTCAAGACAAGTACTTAAAAGCAAGATCCGTTCAAGCAAATTGCATGATGTGAGCTTTTGTCAGGAAGGAAAGCTTGCACAAATTCATCTGATCTAGGGCTAAAGGTGCCCTTCATTTTTAGGACCACTGATTCTCATGTCGGTATGAGTGAAAAGGAAATTGAAAAATTCCTCTGCGATGGTTGTCATAGCATTAAAGCCTGACATGCACTTCCCCAGCTCTGCTGCTGTCCTGGATATGCTCCATGGAGATGGCTGTTGTTAGCAGCTGGTGCTAGAAACTTTATTTAGCAAAAAACCCGAACGTGTATCTTCCTGGAAGCAGGAGATGTGGAGCCTATGATGCCAAGAGCTTGCAGGCATAACCAGAGGGGGTTTGCAGCGCTTCCTGGGGCCTGTCTTCCCTATCTGGCTCTCCTGAGGCAGAAGGAAAAGCACAGGCAGAAGGAAAAGCAAAAACCCACACGGGTGGGTTTGAACAGGCGCTCCCCAAGATGTTTAAATCAGAGAGCAGAGGCAGGTGTCTGGGCAGTGCCCGGTGCAGCTCTGCGGTGGCACAGAGCAGTGGGCACAGGGGACCAGAGGCTGTTTCTGGCAGAGCTGTCGCCATACGCCACACGAATGGAGCCACAGCTCATTTACACAGGGCTCTAAAAATATCTGCAGGATAATCAAAGGCTCCCACAGCACAGCATATGTGCTAGCTAGACTTTTTGACTCTCTGAAGTCCCTTGTTTGAAGTTGTTTTGATCAAGGAGAAAAACAAGTGTGCTGTCTGCATGGCTGCCAGACACCCTATTTCTGGGGACGCAGGTGGTGCCTCTGGAGGCACACAGGGGTGGGAGAGCCTCGCAGAGGTGCCAGGTCTGGGCTGTGGAGCCATGTGCAACAGAAGGTCAGGGGTTGCAGGGCGGCACTCCAGGCCACCACTGCACTTTGTGATGTTCAGGAGAGCTGTTTGGAGAACTGGGTAGTGTGTTGGCTTTAGGTGTCACCTCTTTTCTCAGGGGCACCTTGGAGCCCTGTCCTTGCTGGGTTCATTCCACATTTAGTGATCACTAAGGGTTCAGGGAAGTGGAGGAACCAGCTACAGACCTTCAGGACTAGCACAGGCAATGGCAGTGACATAGCTGCTGGATTAGGGGCTCCTCTCTCTTGGCAGGCAGAGGATTACAGGACAGTCCCAGTTTAATTTTTAAATACTGTAGGGGGAAAAAATCCTCTAATAAATCTGAAGTGACAATGAACAGCAAGGTTAAGAGGAGAATGGTTCTGTGGCAGCTATTGCTGCTTTTCAATACACTGAGCTGGTAATTACTGGGTAACCCTCCGTGAATCCCCCAGGCAGGAAGGATTGTCTCTGGCAGATGCACCACCCATGTTCAACTCACTGTGCAGCAAAAATAAAGCTTTTTCCTTCATCTCTATGGCAAAATCTTCAGTGTCATCAGCCTCGCTGTGCAGCTGACAGGTACCCCTCTTTGCAAAGCCAGCAACAGCCCGGGGCTCTGCAGACTGGCTTTGTTTTTTCTCCGTGTACTTTAACACTGACTCTGATGGGTGAGAGAGTGCCCCCAAACTGTCAGTGAGGTAAATACTTCCCGCTGCTGCTCCAAAAATGTGTTTTCTTTCACTTTTATGTGCAGATTTTGATCTGTGTGTCTTGTTAGGAACCAGCTAATTCTGGTGATGGTATTAGGTCAGCCAAGCATGTTTTCTTCCTTACAAATGCATCGTTTACAGAGTATCATCAGGATCAACTTGAAAGTACTGAGATTGGCAAAAAACAAATTAAAAAAAAAAAAAAATCTAAATTTACTTCTTAGTTTTGTTTCAGAGATGGAGCCAGTATCTGCAAAGAACCTGGTTCCCAGATCCCATTCTCTAATCTGCTTGCAGCTGCTGGAAAGCCTTCAGAGCTTTGTTTAGCTGCCACCTTGATGAAAAAGCCAATAGATTTCCTGTGCTTGCCCAGAATAGGACTCTGTTGCTGACTTCTCCCCTTCTCATGGTACACCCATCCCTTGATGAGACCCTTCAGAGCACATACTGTTGACTCACCCGAGCACTCCCTGCCCCCGACACGAGCTGCAAGCAGTGGGGACTTTCTGTAGAGTAAACAATGCAGACACAGTGTTGGTACAGCTTGGAATTATTTACTTGCAGTGTTTTACATGTTGTGCTGTAATATTAAACACAATGGCTGAGCATCACGCTCTGGTTTTGTGCTTTGGATTGTGAGAACAATATAGAGTCTTGACAAACAATTTCTGGCTCTGTACAATAAACACACTGGGGCACTAAAGCACCAAGTAAGCAGAAAAGCTCCCTCATGCTGGAGGCCACAAATCACTATTTCACTTTGCTACTATTCTTGTGCATATTGAAAACAGAAGAAATAATATGAAGTGTCAAGTGTTACTATGTACTCATCATGCTTATCTTTCAACAAATGAACCAAATACATTTTAATACCTAGTTAAATTCTGAAACACATAAAAATGTTGTCAAAGCTCTGTCCTTCAATTCAATCAGACATCAAACTGACCTTCAAAAGAGTGCAAGAAGCATGGTCCAAGCCACTTAAGCTTCCAGCTCTTATTAAACATCATTGTAGTCAACTCATCTTAGATATCAGGAAAATTTGGGCAAACCTTGGGCTGTATTTCTAGAGCCCAAACTACAACCTACTTAATTTTGGAGAAAAAAAAAGAGTGGTTTTGAACACTACTGCCAGACTGTACTGATGACAGATGCTAGCAAAATGCAAGGTACAGCTGTTTGAGGTGTTGAAAGCCCATCAGTACCTGGGAGAATAGTTGAGCCTGAAAATTTTCCCAGTCCTGTTGAAGGGAATTTTCCATTACTTTCTGATATATTACCTCTTCTGATACCTTACCTCTTTGCAAAGCAAACATGTTTCTTATCACCATGCAAGGATGTTTGGGACAACAATTGAGGGGAAAACTCTGCTCTGAAAAAATGTTACCCTTACAGGGCACCAGCTGTAACCAGTCCCCTTACAACTGGGGAAGGGTGCTGAGGGCAGAATTGAGTCTAAAACATCCCAGATATTTTAGTGGTATTGATGATTTGTGCTTATTAATCCCTCTACTCTAGGACAAATTGCTTAAAATGAAACTAGATAATTTTTGGGGAGGAAGATCTAGCTCTGAGGGCAGGTTGAGGCAAAACAACCTGTGGGTACAGTCTGTATTTTAACAGAGGAACTCCTTGATGTAGTCACAGGTCATTTCCTCTGGCCTCTCAGTCCCCTCCTCTGAGCAGAGGCCACATCAGGAGACCCCCTTTCCCAGGCAAAGCTGGGTACAATATGGGAGCTGCATTTCTCAGGCTATTTTAGAGTAATCAGGTTGTTTGGGTTTTGTCACCGGATGAGGGACTGAGAATCCCTGTCCTTAAACTCACAACTCTGACCTTTATTGAAAAGGATCATTCATTCTGATCAGGTAGACTTCCCCACACCATCTTTTTTTTTTCCCCCCTCCTTCCTTCCTCCCTACAGTATCCTAGCTTCCAGCTTCTTCATGTTAATGGCTATAGCAGGCAAAATAATCAGTCCAACCACTGACTAGCCCCTGAGGACTCTTGTGCCTGCTTTTGGTCACACATATAGCTCAGGAACATTAATTGCCATAACTGGGGTTTTTTTGCTTCTTCTCTTATGATGCAATTTATAAGCAACATCCTTTAATTTAATACAAAGTGGTGCTTGCTAATGCTCCTGCATTTTCAGCCTCAGGAGCTGAAAACCGTGGGTCTGTCTGGCTCCATCCTTATTGCATTTCAATGATACTTTGAGAGCTCGAGTTGCTGAAGCCGGTTGATGCAATAGCATTTCCAAATACTTCGCATTTATCTTCGTGATGTTGTCGCCTACCACAACCATTCCCAGCCATCTGTCTGCTGGGACAGTTTAGCACCTGGGCCCTTGGGGTGCTGAGGCTCAGGGACACACAGGTATTGCTGCACAGGCTGTTGGCAGGGATGAGCGCAGGGCCTGGGCAGACGCTGGAATGCGATGACACACAGCTCCTGTTAGCAGAGTTCAAAAGGCCGGGCTGGGCGTCCCTGCCCCTCGGGTACCACACGTACACAGCATTCCTTGGCCCTTTTACGTGCCCGCTGTCAGCCCCGGCGAGCGGCTGCCTCCTCCCAGGGACACCTGGCAGCCTTTGTTGAGGCTGTGCTGATGTCGAGGAGCATTCTTTCCAGACAAGAAGAATAATCCAGCCGGGAAAGATGTATGCATTTTCACTCTTTCTCCCTTTCCCATTAAATCCCACTGCAACAAAGGAGGAAACAATGCCATTCATTAACACTGATGGCACCACTTTGCTCCTAAAACAGATTCGTGCTTAAGTTGTGTGTATTTTTCTGCTGTAAAAGAGGGCATTGTTTTGCCATAGCTAAGTCAGATTCTGAGGATCCATGCTTTTAAATGCCATAGGACTGATATCTATTACAGAGTGTGCCAGAATCACCAGGGCACAGGCAGATAATGCTGTTTACAATCAGTCATCAAGATGTTATGAAAGGCTCAGTGAAACAAGCAGGATGCAGAACTAGAGGAGTTGGCAGCAAGGCAAATATTTGGCCCTCCAGGCTTTCCAGTGCCAGCCAAATAGCATCATACTGTGAAGTTATCCTTCTTACCATTATCCCCCAAAAAATCACAGTGCTTCCTGGAAACTATATGTGGACTAGGCCAACATTCCAATAAATTCTGCACTTATATGGAAATAATTATTCCAAACCTATTAGGTATATCTGCAGGTGAATCAAGATCACAGTAAACATTAAGAATTCACTATCAACTAGATCCCTGTGTCCCGTTTACTCACAGTATCCTACAGCTTTTTGTTAGTTAAAAAAAAAACAACCCATAGAGCAAAACAAGAAACCAGTTTTCTTTTTTGCCCTCTAGTCAATTGATCAATATCAGAGATTAAAACATTGGGTGTAAGATTCTTGGGCATACTTAGCTTTTCTGTATGTCTGGTTGCTTAAAGCTGATTTTATTGCCCTCTTCAAAACAATCCTGTAACTCCTGGCTACACAACCCACAAAGGAAATAGTAGTGTAAAGAGAACAGTTTTTAATGTGCATCAACCTTGTCAATATCTTCACAGAATCGTAGCATTGCTTAGGATAGAAAGGGCCTCTGCAGATCATATTGTCCAAACTCACCCCTGCTCAAAGTGGGATAATCTAGAGCAGGTTGTTCACGCTGTAGCATATAAACTTTTCACTGTCTCCAAGCGTGGGGACCGTCAACATCTTCTCCTGCCAACTTGTTCCAGAGTTTGATTATCCTCACAGTAAAAAAGGAGTTTTTTTCTTGGTATTTTTCATGTGTTCAAATGGAATTTCCTACATTGCAGCTTGTGCCCTTGACTCTTGCCCTGTCACTGGACACCAGTTACAAGAGTCTGTCTCCATCTTCTTTTGCCCTCTCTGAGGTCAGGTATCTGTACACATTGATCTAAACAGTTCCAGCTTTCTCAGCCTCTCCTCTTACAGAAGATGCTCCAGTCTCTTAAACAGTTCCATGGCCATTTGCTTCACTCTTTCCAGAAACTCCATATCCTTCTTGCGCTGAGAAGCCCAGCAACAGACCCAGCACTCCAGAAGTGCCCTCACCAGTGCTGAGTTGAAAGGAAGGATCACCCCCCTTTGACCTGCTGCCATTGCTTGTCCTAATGCAGCACAAGGCACTGTTGTCCTTCTCTGCTGCAAGACCACACTGCTGGCTCATGTTCAACTTGGTGTCCACCAGGACACCCAGGTCCTTTTCTGGAAAGCCCCTTTACAGATGGTCAGCCCTCACCCGTGCACTGCTGCAGGGGGTTGTTCTTCCTCAGGTGCAGGATTTTCCACTTCTCCTTGTTGAATTTCAGGAGGTTCCTGTTAGCCCACTTCTCTAGCCTCTCAGTATCTGTCTGAGTATCAGCACAACTGCCTTGTGTACCAATCACTACTCCCAGTTTTGCATCATCTACAAACCTGCTGAGGCCATGCTCTGCCCCACTGTCTAGGTCATTTATGAAGGTGTTAAACTGTGTCAGTCTCATGACTGTTCCCAGTCGCCACAGTTACTGACTTCCAGCAGGACTTCATTTCCCTGTTCATAACCCATTGTGCCTGGTGCTTCAGCCGGTTTTCAGACACTGGTTCTGGTGTTTTCCCTTTGCCAACAGGGTGGTAGCCTTCCCTTGACAAGTTTCTAGGCTTATTTGACTTCACCATCAAAGTGGGATGGATAAAAAGCTGAGCTTAATATTTTTTTTAAACACGGGCCAATCTGACCCTGCAAATATGAAGTCCTCTGAGATTTTCAGGGCTGCAAATTATATGGTTCCGTTTTCAGATTTTTGGATGCCTTGTCCCCATGGAAGTCCCTAAAGTTGTGTCTACTACTTGAAAAAATGTAGTAGGACAAGCAGTGTGCTTATGGGATCATGACATCATTACTGCCAGTGCCAGACTTTCAGTCCATCTAGACACAAAAAAAAAAAGGGACAGTCAAGAGTAACATTTAAGCCACATCAAATCTTGAAAGTGCACACGGAAAACAAGCCCTGGAGGGTCTGTTGGTTGGTGAATTCCTTCTTGTCTGGAAGTGATGAAATACATGGCAGTGAGTAAGGATTATCTTTGAGTAATGCTGGTATGAGTATTTGAGAGCAATAGTTAACTGTCAAACCAAGACCATCTATCAGCTGCTAAGGTATGGAATGATCCCACTTGTTTTGCCTAATTTTAGATGTTGCCTAGAATTTTAGATGTTTCCCTAGAAACTTGGGAAAAACCCAAACAGAAAAGATGGGAATAAACAGAAAGATCTGGTCCAAGTTTTTGAAGGTAACATCAACAATAACTTTTTGTCCATATTTAGGGTCTTCCTGGATGACACCACAGAAAGATAGAAGATACATTTAGATTCTGCTAAAGGGTCCTGAAACATTCATATTTTCAGCAGTTTTCATTAATCTTAAATACAAGGTATCAAACTCTCCAGGAAACAAAAGTAAAGGAAGATATTTGACTTCTTGCTTGGCAGTGTTTGTGTCAAAGCCTGCACAGGATGAGGGTGTTGACTGTCTCACCCTTTCTTCTTCCTCTGCTCTCTCCCTTAGTTCTGTATCTTTTTCTGGGTATCCATTTACTGCACTTTGGCTTCCCTCTTTCTTTCATACTGATTCTTTGTGCCTGCCATGACAGCACTGTAATCTTCATTTCTCAGTCTTGCAGAGTATTATGAAAAGCAAGGATTGGTAAAACAGTTGTGTGTTTGTGGTTATGGAGCCAGCACTCATCAAGGGACTTGAGTGACAGCGCTAGATGCCAATGAAGGTCTTACATTTCCGTGATAACTTCGCTCTTCTTCGCTCCCCTCTGCTCCTCTGCAGAAACAGGGACCTCTCAGAACTGACGGTGGGCAGGCAAACAAAATTAATTCAAACCATCCAGGCAGCCAACCCCTTGGTTGAGACAACCTCTTGATTAGGTGAGAGATTGTCTTTTAATACTTTTTCCAGACAGTTCCCTGGGCTAGAGTGGGGAGGAAAATCACAGAAGGGTGGTGTAGTAAGAGTGCTGTGCTGAGCAACTTCGTGGAGGTGAAGGTGGAGGGTGAAATCCAGCTTATTACCCCAGGCTCTGAGGCCCGATGGGAATCTTGTTGTCAGGAATCATGATGAGCCTACATGTGGAGCTGGTGCCACATGGCTATCTGTTTCCTGGGGTTCCTCAGCATTTCTTCCCAGTGGTTCCTCTCTGTGCCTGTGACATGTAAGCCCAGACTGCACTTGCCGAGCACATGGCTCTGGCCAGTTCCATCCTGGCTCAGCATTTCCAGCTCCACACTGGAGGCACGCAGGAGCTCATGAGGCACCTCGAACATGATCATCTCATTCCACACAGGGTTGATCTTGTGTTTTGCACATTTGGTCTGCTTCTTCTTCAGCTTCAGTGACTGATGCCTCAGTGTCACCTTGACAGAAACATCTGTATAGGGAGTGGAGAGAGACACCATATTAATGAGCATAGACTAGACTAGACTAGACTAGAATATGCTAAGTTGGAAGCTCATCAGTATCATTGAGTCCAACTCCTGGAGCTGCATAGGACACGCCAAAAATCAACCATGTGCCCAAGAGCGTTTTCCAAACACTTCTTGAACTCTGTCAGGCTGGTGCTGTGACCATTTCCCTGGGAAACCTGTTCCAGTGCCCAACCACCCTCTGGGTGACAAACTTTTTCCTAATATCCAACCTAAACCTCCCCTGACTCAGCTTCATGCTGTTTCCTTGAGTCTTGTCCCTGGTCACGAGAGAGAAGAGATCAGTGCCTGCCCCTCCACTTCCCCATGTGAGGATGTTGAAGACCACCATGAGCTTTCCCCTCAGTCTCTTTTTCAGGCTAAACAGAGCAAGTGACCTCAGTCACTCTTCACAAGTCTTCCCCTCCAGACCCTTCACCATCTTTATGGCCCTCCTTTGGACACTCTCTAATACCTTAATTTTTTTATATTGTGACTCCCGAATCTGCACCCAAAAATGCAAGAGAATTTACACTGGTGACATCAAACTGAAAGAGAGCACATAAGAAATATTGATTATGGGAGTATTTGGTTTTCACTTTTTAGAAATGATTCAAATCTCTTTGGCTTTCTAATCCAGACATCTATTTATTTCTTTTCCTGCCAAAAATCACCCTTCCCACTTTCTTTATAGATTTACATAACAGCAGAAACAAAAGTCTCTATTTGCTTGCTTTTACACTCACCACTGCCAAGTAGATCTTTCAGCTGCTTGGAATGGAGGTTTTTGGCCTTAATAATCACCACCAGCAGGCGATTAGCTGCTGGCAGGTAGCTAATAGAAAGCAGAACCTCCCCATGGCCCGTGGATGGCTCCTGGAAATGGAGACACAGAAAGGGTTAATTTTTTATATAACCTTGGCCAGAACATTAGGAAAACAACAGTAGAAGACTGATGGGTGGAAGGTCATGGACCAACCAAGTTGTCTCTGTGTCTTTGTATAGGAGATCTTTCCAGTTACACTGGATGAGAATAAACCTGGCAAAGATGCCTGAGAGGCTCCTCCACTCATAAGGCTCCGATAATGTGAGTTACTGAGTCCTTATGTCGCTGGAAAGTAGCTGCTTCCTGATGTCAACTTTTAGTGGAATATTTAGTCAGAAGAAGATTTGGGGCTGACGTACAATGCAAATAGTCAGATATTCCTATTGTGAGAGACCACCTAGCTGCCCTGTATTAATGTCCCCCTTTACTGATTTTCATAATTCACTTTTGGTTTCAGGTGATCCATTTCCCAGAAGGCTCTGACTGCACTCAGCCTCCAGCCTGCACTGCCCAGCAGGAGTGTAGGGCTCCTTGGGAAAGCAGAGGTGATGCTTGGGGCTGAGTCTGACCTGGAGCTGGAGCTACACCTTCTCTGACACCCTATTTGGTGTGAGAAAAAACCCAGTCAAGCTGAAATCCCCACGAGCTGGGCACAGTACATTACTCCTCCTTCCTACCTGCCTTCCATCAGGACTGTGAGCAGCTCACCCTGCTGCCCCTGTGGGAGACTTCCTTTCCCTTTTCCTTTTCCTTTTCCTTTTCCTTTTCCTTTCCCTTTCCCTTTCCCTTTCCCTTTCCCTTTCCCTTTCCCTTTCCCTTTCCCTTTCTTCCATGTGCCCTGGACAAGCAGGCCTTGGGTGAGAAGCCTAGGGACGCAGTCGCACCACCACTGCTCTCCCCTGTGAGAGTAATGCCATTTCCTTCTCGGGAGCCAGCAGGGAGGGAGAGAAATCCCACACCGTTGTGTGCAGAGCTGACAGCCCATGGCAAGGGACAAAAGGGGAGCAGTTATTCTCTCAGTGAGTGGGAGTTTGTGACAGAAATCTGGTTTAGTGTGAGGTTAATGACCCAGAAGAGTCCCAAAAAGCCAACATCAATTCAACAGACTCATTTTGGGCTCCTTGGCATGTTCTATATCCTTGAGGACAGACAGCCCTTCTCCCCAGGCCATTTCTGCGCTCTGCTGTGTTGTTACTAAGTGAGCCATAAATATTTCCAATTCAGTTTTCAACCAGTTCCTCAAAACAGGCAAGGACAGGCCCTTGTATGCTCCCCATGAGCTGCTTGACTCTCCAGAAAACATGGCTGTCATCGCTGTCTGGTTCAAAAGACTAATTTGTCCTGCTCAAATCATGTGGGAGGCCATTAGCAAGGAAGCCTGAAATTCAATCCAAAGTCAGCCCAAGTGAATCTTTTTTTCATGCACTCAGGTAGCAATGAAGGGCTCACATGCATTGCACTCACATGAATCCTGTCTTAAATTTAAGTGGACCTTAAAAAAGCCCACAAATAAAAAGAGGCAGTTTCAAATGCCTGTATGCCCACTAGAAAAGAATTGTACACTGAGGGACAAACCCAAACACCACCTCAATGCAAACCCAGAGTTTAGGCATGCCATAAGCTGCTTTTGTTTATTTATCCCCACTACATCTCAGCAGGTCGGTCGCATTCAATAGCTCTTGGCTAGAATTTGGTTCCTGTAGCTCCAGGCACAGACAGATGCAGTGGAGATTGGGAGGGGTGGGGCTCTGTAGATGTGCACACACACACAAGCACACACACTGTACTTTGATCACATCTTGTACTTATGACTTTCTAGCTCCTAGTGAGCTGATCAAATTTTTGGCCAGCCTGTATTCACATGAAAACAAACCCTACAATGGCTGGTCTCTGCTGGAGTTTTGTGTGAACAGACCAAACCAGAGGTACTTTTCCTTCCCCCTTCTGGGCTTTGTTTTCTTTGTTTCCTTTTTCCTATTAAATCCATAACCTACATTTTGTGCTGCAATCCTGCAAATCAATACAACCATCAGAGCTGTAGTCTTTCTTTCTATGCAATATGGATAAAAAGCGTCAAGAGATCATCAATGAATTACGTGCAGGACACCACGAAATCACAAAAGGGAAGTTGCTATGCAAGGACACATTATCATCAACCCACTATCATCACTGTCATTAGCAAAGCAGTGGGAGGGAAGGAAGACAAGATAAGGATATCAGTCTACAGTATCTATGCTTTGCATTGCTCACAGGACTCAATGAATTCCTGAATGCTAATTGCACTAGCTGGTTAGCTGTAAACTCTGCTCCGAGCTCTTTCCCTTGTGTGTGAGAGAATTACTGGGAAGGTAGGAACAAAATTTCTGCCCTTCCTGGCATTTCAAGGAAATGTCACACTTTTGACGAAGCTCAGTAACTTTGTTCCTGGATGAATGCTGTCAAAAATAGCTCCTCTTTTTTGATCAGCTCTTCCTCACTCCCTCCCTCTCTAGTTCTCAATGAATGATTCAGGATCTGTATACATAAGCTGTCTGTGCAATGGTTGGCTCTCTCAGGTCCCAGATGACGCAAATTCAGCTTTCACTGCACATCCTCAGCTCAAACTGGGGCACTGTTCAGCAGTTCTGCTGGTGTTAACCTTGTGCTGTCAGCCTGGAGAAGAAATGAGTGCTGTCCTGTTTCTGTGTGTGGTTGTGAAGCTGGACCAAGGCAGAATTCCCAGTTTATCAGGACTCCATCAGGTGCACTGGAGTAACAACTTATCATTGCTGTGAACAAGCTCTTCCTTGGGTGTTGCTACAAAAGCAGATGCTTCAGGATGGAGGGAGAGGGGGAGGATTACAGCTATTAGACAAATATTCAGTCTCATGCTTGAAGTTTATTAAACTGATTCAGACCACCCATTTGTTTCTGCTGCCTCTATGCCTGACAGATTTTTTTTTTTTTTAGTGTGGACAGTCCAGTTAGTATTCGAGTGGTTATCAGATAAATCAGCACTATTGGAAATCAGAAATGCTAACTCTGTACTCTGTGTCTGCAGCCAACTCAGTGGAGAGCCCTCATCCCTGATGGTGACAGGTAATAATTCATTTCATCGTGCTTAGTGACAGTGCTGTTGTTGTTTTGCATTGCTCAGCCATACCACAGCAGACTACAAGAGGTACACTTGTGAAGAACAAGCAGCAGCAGTAGCAGCATCCTGCTGCCATGTTAAGTGAATTGCTGCTGCTAGAAGAATAACCTAGTTCATGGCAGGGAAAAGGCTCCTGAGGAAATGTGCAAGAAATTAGTGCACATGAAGCATCCCCTCTACCCACTTCAAGGACTGTTGGAACCCTTCCCTCTATTTTCCCTGTCTGTGAAACTGGCAATATATGGATAAGGAAGGTTATGATGTTTAAGGAAACCAACACAATGCAATGAATGATATTTTGACATCTCCCAGAACAAATAGCACTGGATTGATTCAGTAAGAATAAGTGTCCTTCAGTCCAGCATTTTAGTCCCAACACGTATTTCACTCCTAGCTTAAAGCTGCCTGAGGTGCCACCGTATGCTCTACCCGGGCCCAGCTTTGGAAAGTCCCTCCATTGGGCTCTGTAGGCACTCTGATATTTCAGCTCTTGCCACTCTGGTCCTGTATCACTAATTCTCAGAAGCTCACACTCCTTTTTCTAGACATAGCATTTGAATTACAGATGCCGGTGTCAGATTGTCATGTAACTGGGGAGGAGTTCAGGGAGTTGTGACACATTAATGGCTGGGAGCAATAGATGGAAGGGCTTCTGATATGATGAGCTACAGACCAGCACAGACCTGTGCTAAGTGATCTCTGCAGTCACACATCACCCCTCTAAACCTGCTCCAAACAAATAAAGCCACCCACCCACATGCTGCCCTCTAGGAAAAGGGCTTCTGTTCTCCAAACTCTTAATCATTAGGGTTTCTGAACTACTGACACAGACTGAGTCCATACCTTCTCTGGGCTCTTTAGCCTTTCCCACTGGGCCTTTCCGAAGGATTCCTCCATTTCAGCAAGGTTCAGTTTGAGTTCCCCCACAATGCTGTGCCTGGAGAACTTGTCGCAGTTTCTCAGGGTGAGAGTCAGTGTCCCTCCTGGCATCTCTTCCTCTGCTAATGGGAATCGCAGGACCTCCTCCCAAAGTGTGTGAAGTACCTTCTTCTTCAGCTCTGTCTGGGCCTCAGCAATACCAGACTTGCTCGCCAGTGTGCCCAGTATGTAGCAATGGCAGCCAGCATCTTGGTCCCCGCTCATTCTGCCATGCATAGCTGGAAAAGATGGATGGTAAGGACCTCTCACTAAAGACAGCCCTGAAATATCTGTCACTTGTTTCATGAGAGCCATAAAATAAAACAGCTGCACAGACATTGACCCCTGTTCCTGCCTGCACTGGGGCAGATTAAGCTGTGAGCCCACGCTGTGGTGTTTTCCTCAAGCTACACAATGTCCCTGTCCTTCTGCCACCGCAGAAAGGTGCTGCCAGTGTTTGGGAGAGCAACAGCTGAGTTCAAGGAAACACATTCTGTTGAAAGATGCAGAACAGCACTGAAATGAGGCAGCATGAAACAGGGATTGGCAGTTCTCATTTACTTTTACCTTGGCACACAAAAAAAAGCTTCTTACAATGACTTTAAAAGCAGTAAGGTCAGTCACAGACATCAGAGATGGATAGAGCTTCCCTTGGCACACATCCATCCCTGCAGGCCACTGTGGGATATGTCTAAGGGTTATTGCATTCTGCTGGTCCAACTCTTGTAAATGCATCCATCAGAAGCCATCCCACAGCCCAAAAGACCTGTGTTGAGAGACATTCATCCCTAATTTTAAATCCCTTTTATGTTGGAAAACCTAGAATGAGAATGGCGTTTCACGCTCCTCTTCAGTTGCATTAAGAGAATTGCACTGCCTTCTCCACAGCAAGGGGATCACACCCTCCTCCAAGGGGTCACTGAATTTCATGGCTTTGAGGGCAACACTGTTGTCCTTGCTGCAGCCAGTCCCAAGGACAGTTGCTTCTGAACTGCCAGGACCTGTGGGTCGCAGGGCTGTCTTGGCTTCTCAGAGGAGCAGCACTGGGGAGCAGAGCCAGTTCCTGTGCACTGGAGTGCCAGGGTGGTAGCCAGCTGGCGTGGGTGTCCATCCTGGAGGGGAACTGTGGGCTTGCAGCTGGCAGGAGGCCCACAGCCGTGGTGCCGTTCAGCACCCTTTCAATTCTCGCCTCAGAGGGCGTGATTTGATTAGGTTTCCACAGAGATCTACACTGTGCATGAATTATTCAGTCAGCTTATTTTACTCTCCCAGAGGAACTGATGATGCTCCAGCCCTGAGTGGAGAAGCTGTTACAGTTGTCAGAGAGTGACACAGAGCCTGGCTGCCTGGCCAGGCACTGCCAGAGGCACTTTCCTCAATGTAAGTCTGGTATTTCCAGCTCAGGCTTTGACTTGACTAGAGGAAAAGGCAGCAGGGAGTAGATCAGGTTGAAGAATGAAAGGTATAGAGAGGAAGGAGATAGTAACCCCGTTCCTCCTGCCTCCAGTACCATGTCTGGGACTGGAGGAGCCCGTCCTGGTTCCTGACAAAGCTGTGCAAACCATTGTTGCCAAGCTATGCCCTCTTCAAGCAGTGACACTGAGAGGCATTCCTGTTCTGCAAGCCCAGAACCAGTGAAACATCCAGCGGTCCGGAGGGCACCTGTTGGTCTTAAGATAGGAGGGGAACTTTCTCTAAGCGTAATCAGCAGGTGTGTTGCCCCATCCAGGCCAGGAGAGGTGTGCCCTTACCTTCCAGAAGGGCCACGCGCAGCTCGGCCTGCTGTGGGTCGTACACCAGGGAGTAGTGCAGCTCGGGGGCCTGGTTACAGCTGGCTGCCCGCTCGGGCTTCAGGTGCTCTGTGACACACACGTCCTTTACCACACCTGGAACTGAAATAGCCCCTTTAGCAAGCAGCTCTTCCCCTTCCCAAGAGAACAAATCCACCTTCTCTTGACTTTACTTTTCTAAATGTCTCACTATTCCCTCACTTTGTATGCAGGACTGTAATTTACTTTCCTCCTTCCTCCATCATCATACAGCCTTTTTGCTCTGTTTACTTGCACTTTCAGCTCTTTCTACAGAATTTGGACAAGCCTTCTGCTCTCCACCACCTTGTGCTCTATGATGGTTCACACACTTGCTCTTTTACCTTAGGACTAGGCCAAGGTGTCTAAACGACACTGATTACTTGTTATATTGTTTTATATTCTTTTAACTGACATTATTAAATTAAATCTTACATTCTCTGCAATAAGAATGTGAGTCTGCTTTTGAACTGCTGTGCAACTCTACATTAGGTCAGACCTCTCAAAACATTTTGGGGTTTTTTAAAAATTTTAACAGTGAAGCCTTTGTCATGCAAAAGACATCTATTTCCATAGCACCTGACCAGGTTGAAGGCAATGAACTTTGGAATCCATTAGGCAGTTTCTCCATCTGTGATTTTGGAGTTGAATATGTATTTTATACTGAAATAAAGCAAGTTGCAAGACTAAAAGAGAAGCCAGAGATTTTTGTCATCCGAAATTGTTATCTGTGAGGTCAGTTCTGATTCACACAGAAAACAATAGTGGGACCAGCACACTTCCTCATAAAAATCTCAGCCACAGTTCAGACCAGTTCATTGTGGCATCAAAAGAAGAACACGATTCTTGCTTAATTTTAGCAACACTTGAGCTATAAAATCAGACACAGCAGGAAGGAAACTTGCTTGTGCCATTAGCAGTTCAGAGAGGCTCTTACACTAACACTTATATAAAGCTTTAGCCTAAATGCAGGCATCATCTTTCATCCTTTCCACCCTATAATCTTTTCCCTGACACCTAAGGATGTGGCTCAGACAGTCTCTTCCTCCAATGCATCTGCTTCCCATGGTACTTTCTTTTTCATACTCACAAGTCTCAGGGTGGAGGGGTGAATGTAGCAATTGAACTTCCAGAAGGGCAAAAATATAATCTCAAACAATTAAAAAGAACTAAAAAGAGTACTTAATAAAAATAATGGCAGATGGCATTGTCTCTCTGGCAAATCTTCAGGAAGGTTTGATAAAGTGGTAACCATGAGAGTAAATTATCCTGTTAAAAGACAGCTGTGAAGTTAAAAATCAGTATGCAAGAAACCCAGACATGCTGCCAGATGCATATAATTAAGATTGCATTTTCTCTCAGGCTCCAGAAATCTTATGTTTCAGGATTTGGAGTGTTACCCTTTGGGCTGGCTGGGGAACAGAAATTCTGTTTGGCAAAAACCTTTGAGGTGTCAGCCTTTGGTTTCAATGCACATTACAATAAGCCAAGAATATCTCACCAAACCAGCGGAAAAAACGGAGCAGAGAAAATTAGAAGCTTCGACCCCCACTGTCCCTGACAAGGACAGTTGCTGGACAGCTAGCAATTGACCTGGAGGAGATACTCTGCCTAGTTTTGGCCAGATATTTCACACATACTCCGGCTACTGCTCTCAGCAAAACCACTAAATGTGCAAAACTACACAGCAAACTCAGCACAACTACAAAATGTCTGCTACCAGGGAGCCAGATTCTTCACCACAGAAGATTTTTAGGTCAAAAAAAAATTGCAACAAGATACAACTACAGCTTCGTTATCAGAATATCCTGATGAGCTCCACAGCTACCTTCTCTTAAACAAATGAATTGAAAACAGAAATCAGAGTGCTCATGATAAGAAAGCATCCCATGTATTCACTTTCACATTTATTTCTTGAACAACAATCACATTATGCTCAGAAGTATTACAGATCTACACCCAGAAAAGCAATTGTTAGTCTGAAGACCAAAAGCTCCTACCGTTTTGAGGGAGAACAAACAGCTCTTCATTGACTTGTATCTTCATCCTATTCTCATCCAAAGCAGTATGTTTTCCAGTAGCTGGTTCTTCTGTTGTCTTCAGAGAGTACTGTGTGTAGTTAACAATCTCAGGTGAAGTTACTTCTGGTTTGGGGCCATAAATGTTGGGAAACTTCAGAAGGGCTCGAGGCTGGACTGGCTCTGCGGTTTTCTTAACGTTGAACTGAAAATTAAAACCTTGTTTATTACTTTGCACTAATTACACTAACTCCTCCAATTCCCTTAACATTAAATGAGCTAAGACAGGAAAAAAGCAGTGCCTCTGGTCAGTCCTACCATAATTTTTTCTTGACTTGTAGAAACCCCTGCTGGTATGTCTGGAGATTTTCTTACCAATGCTGATACTTTCTACTTGGTGTGTGTCTTTTCAGATTTATTCCTCTACCGATGTTTGATTGCAATAAGAAAAATATATGTTCTTATAATTTGATTTTTTCCTCTGTTCTGGTACCAGTTAATCTTTTCATAAGTTAATCCTTTCATTTTAGCAAAGAAATTAAATATTAAGTTAATTTTGCTATGATTGAGGCATGGTAATTTTTACCTTGATGTTTGAAGTCAAGTCCAAGAGCAAGAGGCTACAGCCATCTCACAGAATACGGAATATTTTATGTGAGTATGCAGAAAGCATGAGGAATGCAAAAACGTAGATCATATAGTCACCTGGAGCAGGTATGACCATGGTGCAGTAAGACTAAGGAGAACTGGTTGAACAAATGAGCCCTGGACTGGCAAACCAAAAGTAGTTGATCCAGTGATCATCTCAGCCTTTGGGTTCTGTGGACCAGAGCTCCCTCTGACCCTCACACACACATTTGCGCTTTATTACACTAGGACTGAAATTTGGATTTATGTCTGATTTTGTTCTTAACACTTCAATTCCCCACTGAATCATGAACACAGGATGAGCAGAAGAACCTGCAAGATGATGCAGTGCTCAAGCAGTCCAAGCGAAGGTTGGCAAAAAAGGCATACCTGTTCTCCCAAAACAAAGAAAAATATTTTAGTGGAATAGAACAGTCCTTATGTCCCAAGAAAGAATCCTGTCTGCTTACAACTGAAATAATTCCTGATTCATTTATTTGGATTCATCAGTGTGTGAGAACAAAAGCTGACTAGCAAAGCACACCAACCCTTGCAACAGGTTTATTAATGTTTCCAAAACACAAGAGGACAAAAAGAAGTAAAATAGCTGTTTTTGTTGATTATTGTACAGTGGGATTATCTCCAACCTACTGCCTGCCAACCTATTTTGTGTCAAGATTGAGGGTGAGACAGAAAAGGTTCATAACTGGAATTAAAGTTTTTCATTAGTCTTATTGTTTCCTGTTGATAATGAATGCAGATGATGCCCTGAAGCACTTGTCTGTGTTGGGATTTCCTGGTCCCAGACTGTATGTCTGGAGGAAGCATACCTACCTCTCAAGAAACAGCTGAAGAAAGAGAGAAGTCTTGGATGTTAGCTTAGTCATATTCTGCTTATGGAGGTCCTGGTTACATGCACTTGGCAGTGGTTGGGAACTAATTAGGTCAGCGACTCCATCTTCTCAAGGCAGCCAATGCACCAGTGTTTAGGAAGTCTACGTTGCAACATAGCACTTTGTCTTGTCTAATTTTAAGGGCTTTGAAAGAGAAGTGGGCTGAGAAAGAAAGACGTCACTGTGTGCCATCCTCACCTAGCATTCAGCTGAGTTTAGATATTATGTAAGTTACACGGTGTGGGGCTGTAAGTGAGATCTCTCTTTTAGAGATGTGAGCCTCATCAGTCCTAATTTACCTAGGAAATGTGATGCACTCATGCAAACCTTAAATGCAGTTTTCCATTCTTCTAAAATTAAAGCAAACCAACCAAGCAGAATACATGAGAAGTCACTGGACAACAGCTAGGAAAGGCAGGTTGCTTTTGTAGTGAAGAGGCATTACATCCAGCACACATGCAGTGCCTGATGTGGGGGTCAGCCTCTGCTGTTCTCTCTCCTGGAGCTGCTGTGCCAGGCTGCTGTCCTACCACTCACTGACCATCACACCGGAGCCTCCTGCCTGCATTACTCTGTGCTGACAGCACACGAAGCACTTCGAGATCCTCTGGGATGAAAAACACCACACAAATTTGAGGTATGGTTAGTACAATCTTTTCTTCCTCTTGCTAAAAGCCAGGTATTTAGTCAGGAAATCCATCAGCACACAGCATCTAAGAACTCCACTGGATCTAAATATTCCTCTTGCCTGTCTGCTCTGCAGAATTAGAGATGAGAGACATATGCAAGCACAGTGGGACTAGCCCACCCCCTCTTCCAACTGCATCTGCCTCTGTTTATTATTTTGCTGCCAGCTCTTTTCCCAAGTGCTGTCTGCTAATCCAGTTACATAGCAGTGCCCTATGGAAGTTCCCTTTGCAACTCAGCAGTTGTGTCTTAAATAAAGACATGAGCAGAAGGGTTCACGTAGTTCTGCAAAAATGCATGAAAGCAAATAAACCAAAAGGAGCAAGGAGGCTGCAACTGACCATTCTGTGTCCCTGCTCAGTGTCACTCAAAGCACCAGATTGTTGCCCTTGCTGGAAGTGCTTAGGAATCTTCATTCTGCAGGCTTGGCTAAGACTCTGCAAATTTAAAGCAGTTTCTCATTGTTCTGTAAATGTATGTTTGTGTTTGAACTCTTCCTCCTCACGTACACAGGGCATGTCCATGGGGAGCCTCTGTCCATAACAAATACAAGCATCACTGTCATGGGAGACAAGCCAAGTGAATAAAATGCAGACTTGCTACATCTTTCTTTTGTCATCTGTGTTTATCAGAATCAGTGGCCCTGACAGGCTTCAATAATTAAGTGTGTCAAACACTGACTAGGACATACTGTGTGCTAATGTAGTCAGGAAAAAAAGTCCCGACAGAACAATTTATAAACATGAAGATAATAAAATTTCACAAGCTCAGAACTCAAACTGAGATTCATTTCTTGAAGGTATAGAGACTGATTCTGAATCAGTGACAGCATAGGAGAATTCATGTTCCTGGCAAGAAAATGATTTTAATTGGAAAGAATTGCTAAACATATGGAATATGCAAACTAAGAACATTTTGCACTTTCTGTGACAGAATGTTCACTCGGCTGCTATAATATGGCCAGATTTCTTTAAAAAAAAAACCATAAAGCCAGTAACATTGGAAGTAATACTTCAAATTTAAAAGTCTACAATGCTGAAAGAATGCAATCACTTAGGTAACAGTGATACATTTAGGTTGAATAATTTGATCCCCTGTTGGTAAAATACTGGATTAAGTCATAGCAAAACTTGATGAATGTAGAAATATTGTGAGGACCATAACGGAGTAGCTGCTGGGTACTGGAGGCTTAACTGAACAATATGGAGACTTAGTGTTTATTTCAGTCCTGCAAACAGGATAACAGCCCCATGGACAAGATCCAGGATGGATTAACACTTTCCCAAGATGTTTCCCAAAAGGCTGTATAAAAGAAAAAAAAAGCCCAGTCCAAGGATGGAGTTAAAATGAAGATTTGAGACGTTTCTGAGCTTGGAGAGTACAACATCAAACTCTCATAGAAAGAGCCTGATGGTAAAGTTGCCTGTGGGTTGTGTTGCTGCAGACAACAGCTAAAAAAATTGCTATGCAAAGTGATGTGGCTGTCAAAGTCACACATTTTTCATTCATGTTAACAGTAAACTTGGAAAAATCTCTGCATCATTGTACATTCTTATATACAGGCATTAGCAAATCCCCTGTATAAGTAGAAGAGACAAGAAAGGAGCCTGAAAGGGACATGACCAAGCTATCAAACAGAATAGGTGAAATTCATCCTAGGAAAATGCAAACAAGTACTAGGAGTCATTAACCGTGCATATGGAGGGAGGCTCAGAATTAGCAGCAATCTCTTGAGAAGTCCTAAGCTCCGTGCAGATGTTAATCCATGGTCAGTGGAGCCATCCTCCCACACCTCTCCTCCCACCTCCAGCAACCTCAAGATCTGCTAATACTACTCTCTGTATGTGCACCAATTCTTACAATACTGTTTGTAGATTTGGTCATCTTTCCTCTGAATAAACCACAACAGGAACATGAGGATGCCAAGGTTGTTTTCTACTAAGAGCCTAAGAGTGGAAGCCAGAGAAAGACTGAATATTTAATTACAAACATTACAGAGAAGTTCAATTAGGATTCCTGCTACACTCTTTAGGAATACAAAAATAATAGTCAGCTCAAATAATTAAAAGGCAAGCAAAGACTGTTATACAATGCATCACAGGCCTTTAGAATTGGCTGCTATGGCATAACACTTAGTTGAATGGCTAGGTCAAAGTGGAAAGGACACAGGCACATACAAATATCGGGAGCAACAGCCAACAGGTAATACTTTCAGAGACTGACCGGTGCTATAGCTCATGCTAAAAACCATATTCAACCGAGGAAATCACCAAACATTTCCCTTTGAAAAAGAGATTCCTATTAATAAGTATATTAGAAATATTCTATAATTCCCCTAGCTCTCTTGCACTGATCTCAGGAATAAATCAGGCTGTTTGGATTCTAACAAGAATGAAAGAGCACACAGGGATGCCAGACACTATCCATACTCCACACTGCTGTTACAGTAAGTGAAGAAGAAATTCACAGTGTGATGAGATTGTCCAGTCATCACAGTCTAGATTCTCACTTGCTTTTTATTATGATTTCAATGCCTTGTTTTAACTTCACACATAATTAATCCCCTCAGTTAGAGGGGAAGAGGGAGGAGGAGGGAGGGTTTTCACTAGAAACCAGCTGTTGACAGGGAACTATCCTGCAGGAACTATGAGATATTGTGAATAGAATTAAATAGCTGCTATACACGATCTCAGCAGGAGCCATCTCCTCATCACAATGCTGTGTGCCACCTGGTCTAGTCTTCTCTTCTTAAGAAATTATTTCTCTTTTGATCTATCTTAACAACTAAGCAGCATTTCCAGTCCTCATCCCCTGTTTCTGCCATTAGCAGCTTTCTCTTTGGCTCCATGGCAGCTGTCTCCTGCTCCGGTAATTCTGTGGTACCCAGCTCATCTCTGTTTTTCCCTCACTCCTCCTCCCACTGGCATGTTGTTATATCCTGAACACAGAAAGCAGATAAACAGGCAGCATAAATCACATGCTGAGTAGCCTAACAGGGAAGTTGCACTCCCACCCTCAGCATTTAAAGAAAAATCACAGAGTAAATTAGAGACTGTGTCTTACTTGCTGGACTGGCTGAAGCACACTGGGCTTATTTTCCGTCTCCTCCTCTTGGTCCTTTTCTGAAAGTCCTTTCCCAGGTTGCTTGCATTTGCAGAAGCAGGTGAGACCGCAGAGGGCAAGGATGCTAGTTGCAGTCCCTAAGGTAGCCCCCAGGGCTATGACTGGAGCAGACAAAACCATTGTCCTGCGCTGCACAGGAACAGAAAGCACAGAGACCCTGTGACTCTTTCTACTCCCTGGGAGAGCAGCTCTCCCACATCCACTCCGATTTCTAGCCTGGCTTCATTCTCCTTGGAAGTCTGAAAGCAATTCTCTTGTGCAGCAAAGAAAAGGGACCAATCTAGACACACAGATAAATCATCCCACCTTTGCTAGGCAACAAGGCTACCTTTCTATCCTGATGATGGAGTTGCTGCTCCAGGTCAGGGAGAGGAAATAGTAATTGTGGTGCTTGCAATCTCCATAGAGCTGCAAACAGGCAGTTTTCATTGAAGCCTGTTCTCCAGCTCCACTGGGAAAAGTCTGATGTGTGATAGAGAGGAAAGACGTCAGCAGAAGGGGCTGGCCTTGCTAGCTAACTCACAGAAAGTGCATCCAAATGTTTGATGATCTCTCCAGCAATATTTCTCAGGGCTGGCTTACTGATATGCTCAAGAGGTTGAATTTTTTTGTCTTAAGGCAAAGATAGTGACTGCCAAAAGCTGCTGGCCTGAGAAGCCCTGTTATGATAGCACTGCACGATAGCTCTGTAGTCACAGTAAAGCCTTGGTGTAAGTCAGGCAAAACTTTCTCATTCTTCAGAGGCTGCAGAACAAACACAGGCAAGAATTAAGCCCTGCCCCATGCCTCACCACCTGCCCCTCAAAGCACAGGGTCTGAACCTTTTGGAGCTGCTTTCTGTAGGATAAATGCAGAGCAGCGCCTTTATTTAAAAAGAGAGCAGAAAATCCTACCACACAAGACACACTAGTGCATATGCTGCTTCCTCTGGAGAGAATGAGAAAGCAAACAACATATGCTAGATATTAGTCATAGTGCTTACCACACTGGTGTCAGGCAGTGGGCTGCTGAGCACAGGAGAAGAACCTGCATGAATAGACTTGAAGAGCTGGATTTCCGTCCCAGTTTTCTCTTGAGGTGATGGAGTGATTATCTTTCTCTGACTCATTTATTTTTTCCCTATTTCTCAGAATGTCCAGCTTGGGGAAGAGGATAATAAATGCCATCGTTTGATATGTTTCTCATGACATGTACAACCCTTTTCTGGGTACTTCACAAGGAGAATCTAGTGGCCGGAAAGTGATTATAATTCTGGTCACTGCATCTCTGGGCCAGAGTAAAACTAGTAAGCAAAATGCAAACTATTCAAAAAAATACCCAGTTCTACTGATTCTACTCGGAGTTTGTCATTCTATTCTGGAATATAGTTGATGCCCATGGATCAGGAAAACAAATTAACTATGTACAAAGAAATGGTTAGAAATTCAGGGGATTTGATCTTTCTGTAGCTCAGGTTTTGCATAGATTTTTCTTGGCTTCTTTTTTCTTTTCTTTGATGTTTCACATCTTACTCATGACAACTCGCTCAGCCTTTGTTCCTTGATGGCATGTTCACTTCCTTGGTACAAAACTTCCCTCACACATCTGATTACCACTTTAATTCTTAGATTCCTTTATAGCACTGCAGCATCCTAGTGGCTGCAGTGCACATTCCCCTTCTCCTCACCCTACCTGGCTTGCCAGACGTGTCTCACCCACCCTTCCAAGCCTCCTGACCCCCCCATCAAGAATCAAGTCCCAACAGACTCCTTAAGCACAGGGAGCTCCCTAATAAACTGCTGAGCCCATGGAAACTGGTCTTTCAGCTCAGCCCACAGAAGGAAAACCTTGAGCTTTGTCTTCCACCTTTACAAGAACAAAAGGTGGGCACACCAGGCTGGACCGCTGGGACACCTCTCCCTGTGCTCAGCAGTGGGAAGAACATCACACAGAGGAGATTGAGAAATCTGACTAAGTGATCCCTTTGCTTCTTGCTTTTTGTGGCTCAGGAGATTCCAAAGCCTTGAGCAGCATCCTTGTGCTTACCTCTTCTGATATGAATTTTCTCTGCCGCAGGTAGACTGTTCCAACCATTTGCTGACTTATCTAACAGCTACTTCATTCAGCCCACAGTTGAACAGGTAGCATTGTAATTATGGCGCCATGAGGTCTCATCTTGAGTTTGAATAATGAACCATATTGTTATGGACTTCTAGCACCACTCAAGAGAAGCAGAAGTAAGGAGAGTGAGAAAGATGACAAAAAGGATGGACACACTCTTTAGATGTCTTTGATTTCCTCCACAGTATGGGTCCTTCCTAGAAGTGCTAATGAAATCTAACACAACTAGATCAGAGACCCCTGAGATTTGAAAACCACATGAAAAGCAAGAAAGTTCTGTTAAGGGCAGAATACAGAGAGAGATATTTGGAGTGGAAAAGACATTCAGCCCATTCATGAGATGCAATCTTGATGTGTTTCCCACAAGGTGTTCTGAGAATTATGCTTACAACATGCTGTAGAAGGAAGGTCACACCAAAGTTTCTCCGCAAGACAATAATTTAATAACATACTCTCTGAGATATTTTCTGCTTGCTTATATATGAAGATTAAGTTTTCCTTGCCAGAAATTGTATTTGCTGTGAAATTTAATAGGTACAGGATCATTGTCAGATATCATATTTTAATAATAACAGCCAGGCAGCAGCCTTTTGCTGCTATTGCTAGGAAAACAAAGAAGGTCTCCCCAGACACTGAATATTATCAGTAAGTGAGCTTCTACAAGTGACAGGCCAAAGATTTCAGATTTTTTGTGTGTGCTGATGCATGTACAGATATATAATTTCACTGTAGCTTTGGCACGTATTGCCACTGCATCTATCTATCACGGTTGCTTATTTTTAGCACATTCTGTTCTAAAAAAAAATCGGGCCATAAATATGTTTCAAAGTCATCTTTACACTTGCTTGTTTCAACACCCAATGATTAAATCACTTATTTTTCTTTAAAGCAGTAGTAGGATAAAATGGGGTCAGACTAACGACCTTTCTCACTGGCCAGTCACACTGATACTGTCCAGAATCACATAGCTTTTTTATCTGTCACATCTGCTGTTAGAAAGAGACTTGCCAAGGTAGAAAGATGAATGCCTGTTTTTGCAATCCAGACTTTACAGGCAGGTTCAGGCCTGACAACATATTTTACAGTCATCCTATCCACATATTTTCTCTAGATTCTGATAGAAGACATGGCAAAAGCATAAGAATGGCAAAAGCATATATATGATTTTCAGCTTCTGGTATTTCAGACAGGAATACTCTGTGATGACAAAATATAAGGTACCAGTTAACCTTTGGTGCCTGCTGTGAGTTCTTCTGATATTTTGGGCCTTTCTGTTCATTGGCTGTATAAAAGAGGCTTACTCTGAGTAAAGACTTGGTAGTACAGATCACATGGAGAATTACAAGAGCTTTTGCATTGCCTAGCTGAAGTTCATGCTTTAACAGGAAAAAAAACCCCAAACCTTTTAATATAATTGCCAACCATTTGAATAAGCAGGTGGGATTTTCCACTTTTATTTTGACAGTTGAAGACACAAATTAAAGCTCCAGAATCCAGAAGGGAAAGCTGACATACATCTGAATGAAAGATGTTTGCACACTTCTTTCCCTGACTCAGCCTACTCCACTCCATCAGGGGCTGGTATCAGAAATACTGTTTCTCACTGAGGCATTTCACCAGGCAGAAGTGTGAGTTAACAGATGGAAATGGGAAAGAAAGTTGATTGGGCTTTTTTTTTTTTTTTTCTCTTGGGGAAATCCTTGTGACAGTCAGAATTAGCCTGAAGGTGTAAGCTCATGTTTTCACTTGTATTGACTTGTTATGTGATTCTGTGCTACAGAAATGGGACAGTTTGAACAGAATGGTGGTCTAAAATAGCTTTCCAAATCATTGCAAGGTGTTTATGTCATCCAACTTCAGGCACTGAAATAGTCAGTTAGTAACAGAAGACCACATATAGCTGTCATGCATTTTGTTTAGTAAGTAAATGAAACATTGTGAAAACAAAAGTAAAGGTAAAAGGTTTGTGCTTGCAATGACTGCATCTAACTCTTTATGCTTTTGCGTGCTGTTGCCTCAGGTTGTAAAAGCTTTAAGAAAGAGATTCCGTCTTCCTCCAAGTGGTGAAGTATTCCTCCACCAGATGGTGAAGTATTAACAAACCACTGAAATAATCCTTTGCAGCACTCTGAAGACAAAGCAGTTGTCTCTACATACTCATATGCAAAAAGAAAATAAAGAAGGAAGATCTGTGAGAGGAATGTGGGCTTGGTCTCTCCATCACTGTCACTGAAACAGACCTATAGATATAAATCAAGTAAATTAAGTAATTAAGGGAAGAACAAAGAATCAGTTTCTAAAAGGAAGCTATACAATGATCAGCCTCAACAAAATAAGCTTCAGGGTGTGTTGCTTCATCTGATGTTAATGGATATAGAACTCCTGGAACCTCCAGACTTACAGGAATACCTTCCAGCTGTGTGTGTAATCTTTTGCCATCTTTCTACCCTCAGGATGATGATAAGGATTTAGCACCATGGAGGTTCCAGCTAGTTACAGGTGTGCAGTGTAGGGTTTGTGGTTAATGATTCTGTACTGGGACACTACACTGTCCTGAGACCAAGATCTGTGGAATTCAGGAGATTTATGGAAAAAATATGTCTGTGTGCCTGTTTCAGGAGGCTGCCATGTACCCCCTGTCACCAGCAAGCACTGTCAACCTGACTGTGGTACATCTCTTGCGTCCCTTGCAGCAACACTGGATGAATACTGCCAGAGGGTGGAAGACTCAGTACTAGACAGTAGAGGAAAGGGGCCCAAAAGCAAAAATGGTCAGGAAGGATAGTGTGATTTACAGGAGGGTAAGAGAAAAAAACATTGGGGAGGAAGAGGAAGGGTCTGTAAAGTGAGAATTGGGCACTGGTGTGACTGCTGTAGCAGGATGCTACACTATTAGAAAATTAGGAAAATTAGAAGGAGTTCAGGAAAGCACCACATGAATGAATTAAGGGGTGTGAGGCAGTGGATCAGAGAGTGCCTCAAGAGGGTCAGTCTATTTATCGATGAAAAGGCTAAGGGGTGTCGTGGTCAAAATCCCTAAGCACCCCGTTGTGGAACAAACCTTTGACGGCAGAGGTTCTCTTCTGCTGAGCAAACAATGTCTTACCAGGAGCTGATGGCTAGAATCTGGTGCCAGATAAACTCAGAGTGGAAACATGTTGCAGATTTCCAACAATGGGCATAATTTCTGTGTGAGCAATCTCTGAAGGATTGCGGAGGGTCATCCATCACGGGTACTTTTGAAATCAAGACTGGTGTTGTGAGGATTGTTTTTATGGGACTATTTTTATTCAGTTGTGGTCAACGCTGATGTTAAACCGCCGATGACACCACCGATGTGCTGTCCTGTGTTGTTCCATGTGTATATGGGGCCCATTTGGGATGTGAAGAGAATATTAACATTCGAGGTGAGTTTTCAAAAAGTCACAATTCCTCTGAGAGCATAAAAGGGTCAGCTGCAAAGAGAAGAGCAGCTTTAGAAGGTCACATCATACCAGAAAGCCCAGCAGAAAACCAACATCTGTGCATTACCAGGTGAACTGCTTTAGTGTGAGGTCTCAGCACCTCAGTAATGTGGATTCAGAAAGAAAATGTCAGCCCCAGCTCAGGACAGACCCAGGTGAAAGAAAGAAAGAAAAATGTATCACTAGAAACGCAACTGAAAGGAGAGTGTTGTTCGGTGAAGTGGCAGACAAAAGGTTAAGTGTGAGCCCAATTAACAGGTGAAGTTAAGCAAATGAGTAGATGCTTTCCTATATGGGGGAGGGTATCTTGCTGAGAGCAGATAACAAGTCAGATAGATATCCTCCTTCTCCATTGAACTCTGCTAATTTGCTATTGAAAATCCAGGAAAATAGAGCTCGTTTTGTGCCTATCTCTGAGAATTGGCTCTTGATTGACTGGAGAAGCAGATCTTATTTCTGGGCAGGTAGTTCCACTGCAAGTGCACGTTTATTTCCTCTAGATTTTTTTTTTATAACCACAGGAGATTTGAGAAACTTCAAAACCTTCCTAAGTGCCAGACACCAGAGTGCACATTGTGTATTTGCAATAAACTGCTGCCTCCTAGAGGGGACAGTGTTTTTCTTACGGTTTCTGCTTAGAGTTGGTTTTTGCCACACTAATGTTTTAAAGGATACTTCGCGGAGAAAAGCTTTGGGATCTCGTACTTTTAGTTAAAATTCTATCTCCAGCTATGTTAAGGCTGCAAAGCCAGGAAATTAAAGAATTATGGTTGCCTACAAAGCCTTAGCTCTATCCACTTTCATGTCAGCCTTGTCTTTAAACCTTTAAGTACAGGATAACACCATTTTATTTGCAAATGAACTGTGAATAGTTTGCTGATAAGATGCACTCTGATAATGAATCAGGGTTATATACTGAACACATCTGGGTTTCATACGTGTCTCCGTCCAAAGAAGGAGTAAATAGAGAAAAATATGACTCCAAATTACTGGCTGATGTTACAGTTTAAGCAGCTGGAAATACACACAATAATTACATGGGATTTTTCTCATTTAATTTACACCCAACCTGGCACTTGTGGCCTGATTTACGCTAGAGCACCGTGCTCGTTTCCATGGCAAAATTCCATGGGAGTTGTGTTGGAACATGTGCAGCGCTGTGTGGTATTAGGCATCCTGAAAAAAATAACCTACAACAGGTCTTGAGGAGGTACCATTGTGTGAGAAAACCCAAGAAGGCAAGCAGTCCTTCTGGACTTGCAGCAGAGCCTGTAGGCTCTGTCTTCCACACCTGGCTGTGTTCCTCGTCCCACTGCCTCTCAGACTGCAGATATCACTGTCACTGCAGAAAAAACTTCCAGAGAAAGGTAGGGAAGACCCATCGAGAAAGGCTGTCATGTTTTTCACTGCAGTTCAAGAATCAAACTAGCAGCAAAATGGCCAAAGCAACATCTGCTTTTGTGTCAGTTAATTCCAGTTTTGGAGCACATTGCTTTCTCCTTAAATGCTGTATGCAGCCCTTGCCTTTCCAGTCTAGAGTAGGATGTCACCAAACAAAAAAAAGTTCATAGATGGATCAGAACAAATGATTCAAGGGGTAGATCAGGTTCTGTGTAAAGGAATGAAAGAGCAAATTACAACTCCTCAGCCCGGAAAAGGGATACTGCAATGGAACAAGAAAGAAGTCTCTAAAATCCTGAGTGTATGGGGGAAACTGGCTAGGGATCAACTTCCCAATTCCAGTATAAGAACTACAGGGAAGATTAAAGTAGGAGTCACATTCAAACCAAAGGGGAAGTATCCTATATGTTTGCCCTGTTCTTCTGTGCTTTTCTAGGCAGCCACTTTTGGCCCTGGCCAGAGAGAGGACACAGGGTCAGAGAGGCCTGTGGCTATTCTAGCAGACATCACCTGCCATACAAATTGTATTTCCTACGTCTTTTAGGTAAAACCCTGAGAATCAGCTTGGTTTTTGGAAACGTTGTTTTGAGTCACTGACTCATGTAAAGTTGCAGTTTGTCAGCAGCTGTTGGTCTCTTAGTGTTTCCTTCTATGTTTCCTTTGAGTCTCAGTGAAAGTTTTCATGTCTCCCCTGCCTCTGTCAAAGAGGCACAGGCAGGAAGGTGCAGTGAACAGACTGGGAGCTGATCTGCTCCATGTAGTCACTCACTGTGTGTATTGGGGTCTTTTGCTGGGTACCTCCATCAGTAGAAGCTGCAAGTACCTCAGCAGTGGTAATTCTTAGTGTCTAATGGTGAATCACTTTTAGTCCTTATAATATCAAGAACATTTTTCCCTAAGATGACATTTTTTAATCCTGTTCCTTGGCATAGAGATGGAGAAAAAAGAGGAGGAAGTAATTGAAAATAAGAAAGAGTCACATCTTCTAGTTCCAAACTCGAGAAATTATATTCTGTTCATGTTCACCTCTATCCATTCCTTGTGACCCACAACATTTTGTCTGGCTTTGGAATATTTTCCATGACACAGCTATTATACAGATTTCAGCCAGCACTGTGATAAAATGAGTTGGCACATAAGATCATGAAGCCAGACCTTCCAGTCGACAGAAAAACACCCTCTACAAAAACAGCCTTTTCAGAAAACAGCCTCCAGCTATCAGGATAGACACCTTTCACCGAGTTTACCGACACTGAGTTAAGTGCAAGAGTGGCATGGGTCTGTGCTTATGATATCCTTGCTCCACTATTGCTGTGATCTCTCTGGCCTCCATGCCTTCCTTTGAAATAGTTCGGACAGGGAATTGGTTTTGTTTTTTGCAGAAATATATGCTATGTTTAGCTTTTCAGATTGAGATCACAGTGAGATCTGACATTGCTGCTCAGAATCGATGTTGTCCAGTGAGAAATACAGCAGTAGGTCCTTCATGTTTTACACTACTGCCAGCACCGTTATTGGTGCTTTGCAGTCAGGCCTAATCTAAATGATCTCTAGATAGTGATCACCTTCAGGTTTAGGCACTTCTGTTGTGGAAATCACAGGGGCATTGCCTGTGATTGCCCCACAGGGCTGTACCTGCTTTGTACACAACTTTCCATCTTCAAAGTCATTGGGGCAAAACCTTCCCCTAACATAAGACTCAAAAAGTTGCATCCAAATTTGAAAGGAGCCCTCCTATGTGTGCTCCTTTCAGTAGCTCTAGGAAACTGTTTCCTTAATTTTCACAACTGCCCAAGTTATGCTTCAGAAGACTGTTCTCTCCCCAGTGGGCTCCTCGACTTGAAGCCCCGTGTCCTTAGCTGTTCCCTAGCTGCTGTCAAAACTCCAGAGTAAATAATGTTTGAGCTGCAAATCTGCAAAGCGTGTCAGAGGCTCTTCTCTGGGTACAGTAGGAGGAAACCTGACAAGGTTATGGTGAAGAGTAAAACCCTTAGTGCAAATTCCCTCACTTGACTCAGTTGTTTCCACTCTGATTTCTGCAATCTCTACTTCACTGCTGTGCTTACAGTGGCCTGCTCACTCTGTCCTTTTTTCCTGGACACACTTGTGACTTTCAAAACTCGGTTATATCCCCCCTCTGCTTTTGTAAACCTTTCCCTCCTCTTTCCCTTCTTGCTTTTATCTGTTCATTTTGTAGGTCTTCCCTTCCCCTCACCATATGAGAATCCACCATCTATTGAGAGGATAGATGATTCTTCTTTCTCTGTACCTTATCTCCACTTAGTCTTTTCCTGATCCTTTCCCACTCTCATATTTCATAAACAGATTACAGATCCCATACCAACATCTGACTGATCTGTTTTCTTACAATGTGAAATCTCAGACTGACACTGATGTCTTCTCCCAAAAAAAGCTTCAAATGAGCTTAAGCCTAACATGGTCATATTAAAATTCATGATTTTCCCACGCAAGCTGCCTTCACTGTGCAGCATCTTCTCTCACACCAGTATGTATCAAAAGCCCCCATTACCCAAGCCTGTAACATCTTGGGTGCCCCCAGCACGACATACACATATCACATCAGCAGCAGTTTGCAATTCCTTGGTCACTGTCAGGCTCTTCTTTTCTGTACAGCCTAACTCCTCTGAAGTACCAATTCCACTGAAGGTGTTTTGTGGCATTAACAGACAAAAATATGTGATAAAGTTTAAATCATGCAAAGCTGTGCTTTAGGAGAGAAAGAGGTTTTGTTACAACAAAGTTTAAATTTTGCATTTCACCTAAATTGTGGCAAAATACATGAATCTTGTGTCAAAATTTCTGTTCAAAGTTGAGACACATTTGGTACCAGACAGTAGGAGGGAAAGGTCGGCCCCTGTCTCTGGAACAGGGACAGTTGTGTAATCTTCAGTGGTTGCATGGCAGGTGTGTAGGAGAGATGGCTGCCTACAACATCTTTCCCAGTCTGGCTTGCTCTGCGCAGATCAGGAAATGGTGGGGGGCACAGAAACCACGCTGTGATTCATACTTTACTTCTTTTTTTATGACAACCATGTAGATGGCATAAACATCCTGAAAATCTAGGTAACTTTGTTCCAGACACACTGGAATGCACAGTGCTTACTGGGTCATACAAATGACCCTGTCAGGAAGCTCCCAAACTCGCTTTGTGTCGTGTCACAGCCAGAGAAAAGACAAGGCACAAGACCCTAGTCTCTGCCAAATGTGGTGCCACATACACACACACCACAGTGCTGGGTACTGCAGCAATGCCCAGGTAGACTAGGTGAGAAGGAGCTCAGATGGACTCTCTTCACCCAATGCTGCAAAATTTGTAGCTTTATTTTCTAAACCAGGTCTCAGGCATGTCATGAGAAAGGAGAAAAATCTTTTGTCTCTGTTGCCACTAGAACAGGAATACTTCCAGTCATGGCAACAATCTTTGTCTCTGGCAAAATCAGTAATTCTGCTATGAGAGTGATCAAAAGACTGGTAAGTTTGCAGTTATGAGACAGCAAATCCTCCAGCCCTTTCTCATGGTGTGGAACCAGCCTGTGGCAGCCTGTCAGCACTGCTTCTGCCCAGTGATGCTGCTGATGGGCAGGACAGGGTGCAGACTCCAGAGCTCAGTCAGGAGTAGGTCTCCCTCCCTCTGCCCTGCAACATAAGGAAAGGTGAGGGACATGGAATGCAGATGAGAAGAAGCTACTCAGAAGCAGAAGTTAAGGAGGTGGCAGTATCCCATTTTCTCCCTGCTTTTTCTGTCACTCCCCTCTGAGCTGGCCAGGTGCGCACATTTAGACACGAGTGGAGGACTGCAAACCCAGACAGTATTCAGCAAAAGGATCAGCCTCGTGCTTCCCACACCTCCACAGTTTTACTTAACAGAGGGACGCACAACCAATATATATGCTCCAAATGTACTCAGACCTTCATTCTCAGCTGCTCTTCCTGCCATCAAGAAGAAGAGCTGCAAGTCCTTGACAACTTCAATGGCATAGGGCAGGACAAGCCTTGGAAGAGGAGAGGAGAAATGAGGGAGCCCCTTGACTACCAGCAGGAACCTGGGCTGGGACAGGAGAGTTGCCCGGGGACAATGGCCCATTCTAATATGGTCTGAGGGAAAATGCACTCAAAGTGTGATAGTCTCTGTCTACCATTCTGGTGAAGTATTAGAAGAAGTGATTCCCTTTTCCTAGGCTTTGTTTGTTAATTCTACCAATTGGCTGATAGCAAAAAGATATCCATAAGCAGCAGAGAGTGGAGAATTTAGGAAATACTGCTTAATGAAAGGCTACTTTAAATCACCCTAGGATAACCATGTGCTGCAGTAACCATACACTGGAGTATGGAAAAGTTATCATTGTCTATGAGACAATGTTATAAACAATGCTATGAACAGCTCATCATTTGGGACAAGTGTCTTTAATGATAGCAAAGAGCATCCCCATTCATTTCAGGCTGAGAGTGCTTTAATCAAGTACACCCATGAGCAGAGATGCATGTGGTCCTGCTCCTGTAAGGAGCAGTAGGTCAGCAAGTCTGCTACCCACTTAGTTTAATGATTGGGCAAAAAAATTAGAGGTTTTTCTGGTTTATTGAGTAAAAAGGTTTACTTGACCATTTGATATATATATTTCTTTTTCTATTTGCATTTTACCGTTCTTTTCAGTTATGTCATCACACAAACCAGCACCTTAGTCCTTGTTCTTTCAACAGATCTTAAGATATCAGAATTGCAATGGTCCGAGGCTACAGCCGTAATTCATTTAATGGCAGGCCACAGAGGCTGCCTCTATGGCCCTCATAAATTCTTGGAGAGATGAGCTCTACATTCTCTTCTCCTTTTTATGATGGTCCAAAATGAGTATCACATGGGCCTCTCTCTTCAAGATCAGAGGAGTTTATCAGAATAAAGAAAGTAATAAATACTCCACCCTTCTCTCATTTGCAGAGACTAACCACTTTGAATATTCCACATCATTCACTACTTCAATTTCCTACAAAAAGAATTTACTTATTTAAAGAAGGAATACAAATGTCCACACAGAACCTGTCTATAACATTCTTATCAGAGACAGAAGGCAAATACATGTGCAAAGGATGGAAGAAATCTTCTGCCTCTAAGTAGAAAATTTCTCAGAGTGCCTTGACCTTGATTTGTTGCTGAACTCACCTGCATCTTGTGCAGATTTACAACAGAACCACCCCTGTAAGAAAACAGAGCTGCAATTCAAATCTTCCAGTACAAATTAATGGTTTTCCTACATACAAACCCGTGAGCTGAGAGCCAAATCTGAGTTCACTGAGGAGAATTGAAACCATTACCAAAGATGAATCTAAAGCCAAAAGGCTAGACTCAAAGGCACTCAGATTAACGTTTGGCCATGCATGTTTCTATCAGCTAGTTAGATAAATCTAAAATAAATTAAATATGAAAACATAGATAGGCTTTTCTCTTTAGCAGAAGATCTCAAGGCAGCATCTCTAATTTATTTCAACTACATGTACTCTGAGGAGAGGAATGTGTTCACTGAGCAGCAGAGGGAACCCTGGTAAGGGCTTGAGAACTGGTAATTGTAGGTAATGTGTCAATGTGCCTTTAATGTGTTCAATAACTAATGGGATAGTCGCTGCAGATGAGTGGAAAAGAAAGGCCCCTGTGGAAGCTTTTTCTTTAATGTAACCACAGCTGTAAGCAAAGGTTAATGTAGCCACAGGTCCCTTGGGAAGCATCATGGATAGATAATTCATGGGTTGGGTAGAAGCCATCCTATGTTCCTTGCAAGGCCCACTCTTCCCCAAAGGAACAATGAAAGCAACAGACTGGCATCCTCATGCTCCAGGATCCTCCAGACCCCATGGTGAAAATTCCTGGTGACCTGAATAAAATCAGTGGAGGAAGGGGGAGAGAGGTGCAGGCATATGTACACATTCAGCTCCTCCTGCTGCAAAATGGGCAAAAAAATTATTTTCCTTCCAGATGGAATTGCTGGAAGGGCAAATCCATGATGGTGCATTTTTCGTATGCGCTTTTAACAGGAGCCCTAGCACGGCACAAAGAAAGAGGCAGGAACGGGTAACCCTCAGAAACAAGCAGATGAAGGGTGGTTTTCCTGTTAAAGGGTTAAACCATGAGTTGCAGTTGTAGATTTTAAAATGTGAATTATTTCCTTGTAAAAACTAAACAGCAATGAGGGGTGACAGGGTGGTTAGCCCTGGCTGAGGCTGTGCTGTGCAAACCACCCCAGTGACTGTTTGACAACACAAAGCAGGAAAGCCTTCGGCCTCCCACCCTTCCTCCCCTACCCACTGCAGCTCTGCTGGTGCTGCTCCAGCATCCCCTGCATCCAACCTGCTTGTGCAGTCTCTCTCCCTGCTGTCCCCAGCTCTGCTGCTGTCCGACCTGGTGGGGTGGCAGACTCTGCTGGTCCAGTCTGGACCCTGGGCCCCCAGGCCAGACCATGCCCTTCAGTGTGGCTGTCTGAGGCCCACCAGGTTTTGGTTACGTGCTCACAACAGACACAGAGCAGAACACTCTGCTGGCTGTCCTGTGTGCCCGGGAACCCATGCTGCATCAATTACCGTGGTCAAAGCTTCAGAGATCACTGGCTTCTTCTTTGGAGGCAAATGCTCTCTTTGGCAAAAGACTCCTGGAACATGCAAGCGGATTCTTTGTTTAATAACTTTGAAGTTTATTATCAGGTAATCTTTCCAATGTTAATATTTAGCCTCTAGTATCTGCCTGGATAGCAGCTCGCTTAAAACAAGACAGAGACTGTAAGAGCTGTGCTTTAACTTTTCCTCAAGTACTTTTCTGTGGATCCAGATGAAGTCAGAAGTCGCAGTGTCCAAACTCCCCTGCTCAGGAGGCATGAGAGGAGCTACAAATCATCATCCCAGAAGAGGAAGCAAAGCCATGACCTGGTGAATGGGTGCAATTCACATTGAGCAGGGAACTGGCATTAGAAAAGAACAGTAAGAGTGAAACAGCCTTCTCAAGACTCCCACTGAAATATTAAAAAATCATTCTTAGAGGACAGTTGGGAAGCCAGTACATGAATAACAAGCAAAGGTATTGAGACACGTATTGAGACAAGCAGCACAGTCAGTGAGCACAGACAGCCTTTCTGATGAGGGCCAAAGGAAAAAGAAGTCAGGGCAGTGATATTTGAGTGAGGGACACTACCCAATCACCAATGGACTCTTTATCAGGCAGATCTGTGTACTATAGAGGCAGAGATGTGCTTACCACTTACAGCACACAGGCAGCTCCCATGCACGCATCGGAGAGGTAGACACGAGAAATTTCCTCTCCCTTAGCTAAATTACCAAAAAAGCACTCACAGGGGTAACTTTCACGGCATGGGTACTGTAATCAAAAGCTTCCCCGTAAGCAAAAGGACACCTTTGCTCACAGGAGATCCAACCAAGCAGGGGAGCTGGCTGGCATTTCATAATCTGTCACAAGGAGATCTCCGAGCTGGGGCAGCACTGGGTGATGGCGTGTCCCCCTTCAGAAGGCAGAGAGACCAAAAATGACCCCAGGCACCACTCAAACAGCTTGCACCTTACCCCACCACATGGATTCCTTTGCAATCAGCATAACACTGCTCTGCAGGCTGGAAACATCGTGTAAAACCCTTTGATCCATTCTTTCTTCACCTAAGGGCAGCAGACAAATCAGATGGCTTCTCCTGATAAAAGAAAGGAATTTGTTGTTTTTTTCAAGGCAATCAGAAGTTCATTACTAGAATTGTCCAAATTAAAGTTCCAGTTTCATCACTTCCATTCCCCATCCCTCAGCCCAAATAGCCATTGAATCACACATCATTACAAATACTAGTTTAATTGCTAAATTATGCTTTGCTAAATTTGGCCTTGAAATCTGATTTTGAAATTAAAATCAACATGTTTTCAACTTTTATTTTAGAAGTTATAACATTTTGACAATTCCAATTTGTTTCTTTACTATTTTTTTAACTCCATATTTTTCTTTTGTAAAGAAGAATGCAACACAAAAACCCCATATTTTTCTTTGTTGGCCTTCCTCTGATGACAGACTGAAGTTTAAAGTTTCTAGGCTTGGCTCTTTGAATAGAAAAGTGACTAACCAACAGCAGGCCAATATTCATCATTTTAGGCTTGAGTTCTTTCAATAAATAGTCAGGGTTAGGACTGCAGCTGGAGCTTGTCATTACTATCATCGAGGATGTGTCAGTGTTTTGCTAAAGAACCTGCAGACCATGAGGATTCATTGCTCCAGATGGTGTTAGCAATGATGTAGAAGCCGTCAAAAATTGCAAGCAAAACAAAAGGTGTAACAGGAACCTGAGCAACTCCAGGTCTTCTCTGGGAGGTAGGATCCAAAGAAGAAGTGTGGAGAGGGACATGAAGGCCAAATAAATTTATCGATGCAACAAGTATGGTCTTGGGCACTGGAAAACAGCTTCTAACTCAACTTTGACTTGTCTAGAGCTGTCTTTTTTAACACATGGCAGTCTTCAATATAGGCACTTGCAGTCTATAGGTTACTTGTGAAATTCTCAGGAGCTACCAGCACTTCAATAACACTCTCAACCAGCAAAGTGCAGTACTGGCTGACATGAATTCCACTGAAACTGTCCACTCCCAATCACTGCACTACCAAAAATGTACAGGTAACTTGGAAGGAACTGAAATGTAATTGTAGAATCAAGAAGAGTGGAATTATTAGACTAAAGGCCTGAAAGTCCTTTAAGCCAGCACAGAGAAAGCTTGCATGAGGACTGACTTATATCTGAAGAGTATCTGATCATAAAAACACCACAGAAAAGGAAGCTGTTTCTCTCTGATTAGGGCACTTGGAATTAGTGAGAGAGAGAAAAAGCACTGAGCTGAAAGCACTGCACAGGAGCAGACTTCTGGCCAGAGATGGGGGTTCAGAATTCATGAACCCAGGACTCAGTGGAAACCAGAATTCCTTTTCCAAATGGAAGTGAGCCTAAGTACTGAAATGCTGCACAAAGCAGACATTCCTGGGAAATGATACAGAGCAATTCTATCTAAAATAATATATTCCTGGTTCAGATTTGTCTTTAACCCCAGACTGCATATGTAATTGTGTGGTGTTTATTCACGTCATGCCAATCCACAGCAATTTCAGTTATGTGTTGTGGTTCATGCCATTCCTTCAATGGCTGGTTTTGGTAAAGCCAGATGATTTTAAACTTTCAAGATGAGTTAGTATCTTACCATGAATCAGTTATAGTAGCTATCACATAACTTCCATGAGCTGTTCGACATAAAGGTTTCTATTAGTTCCTGAAATTATTTTTTTTCCTGCAGTTCATGACACAGCAATTAGTAGCAATTAGTGCAATTTCTTTCCATAATTAAATCTTGATGGTTTACATTATATTTTGGGAGCTGTTCACAGTGAAAGATTCCAAAGAGAATAACTGTATTACAAATATGACTAAATGACATATGACTGAGCAAAATCTGAAAGATTTCTGCAGAAGTGTTGTAGCTTTTATACATCTGCTGTTTTGATTTTGATTATGTACATTTGCAGTGGATTTCCATATCAACAGAAGGGAAAATAATTTTTTTTTAATTGGTATGTCTGTATATTATTTGCTTAGTTATGCCTACAGATTAGCAGACCAGACCATGCCCTCAGGCATAACTCCAAGTTTTGTAGTGGTCATTTAGGAGCAGCGCTACTTTTGCTGGAGACTTCTTGCAGACTATGACACTGTCAAAGTACTTCTTGACATTTTGTTATTGGTTTTGGACATCTGCTAATAATTGTTCATGTGTTCAAAATCTATGGAGTCCCTACTGTCCACCAGAGACTGGGATATACTGACAGGAGAACTCAGGCCTGACAAAATTTCCCACATGCTTTTCTTGTACACATGCAAGGACAGCTTCTCTTTGTGAAGTCCTTGTTTGGTTCCTGAAGGTTCAAAACAATTTCTGTGGCACTTTCTGTACTAGAGGTACAAGCTTTATTGTATCTAGTAAAACTATGTCCTATTTTTGCAATATCTCAATAAATTAGAGTGTTTTTTGACTAGTGAAAACAGGTCTGCTGAGAATTCCTCCCCCATGAATACCACACTTTGGAAAATAATCAAACACTGAATCTAAATATCAGGCACAAACCAAAGGTGATCTTCAGAACTGGCAGAAGCCATGAGTGCCAGCACACCCCCTCACTCTGCTCTGTGTACTTTGCCAGCTGCTGCATTTACAGCCACATCCTTGATCCCAAACAGCCATCTCCCCCATCAGCACTATTTCTTAGTTTACGCAAAAATGTGGCATGCAGCAATCTATTTCATGGACTGTTTAGTATGTCAGCACAGTCACATGTTTAGGATAAAATGTGCTGCATCATTTTTGCCAGCCCAGCTCCCTCACTCTTTCCTAAACACACACAGCTAATCAGTCACTCAGGAGTAGTATTTTCCCAAAAATATGCCACAAAGATGCTAAAGTTACCAACCTTCCTAACTTGCTTTTAAAGTTTATTTTATGACCTCACTACTTCTGATCCTTCCTTTTGCTCCTGGACTGGTTTTCCCTGAGAGTGGTCTGATTTTTCCTTTTCTGCTCCTAAACTCTAATTAAAGCAGATTATGTGCAAGCCCCATTTTGCAGTGTGTTTTTGGTATGGTTTTGGCATGCCAAGGTATCTGGCATGATGGACTTTTGTTTTGTCCTTGTGTTGAGTGAGAAACATGGAGAACCATTCTCCCTCTGCAGACCAGAGCTGCACAGCTTTGCTTCAGCACAAGGAAGATTTTCATGCCTCTGAAACACAAATATTAAAAAAAAAAACAACACTTGGCATTGCTTATTGAGAACATTTATGTGCACAAAGGACACACAACAGGATTAACATGCTGACAATGGCTGCTTGATGCTCTTTCATGGTCACAAGCGCCATGTGCTACCCTGCTGTTTACTAACCCGTGCCTAGGGCATACATTCCTTCAGACAGTGTGCAGAGACAGAAAAGGAAAAGGAATATCCCCCTGTGCTGCCTCCCTGTGGGGGTGATAAAAGTTTATCCCTGGACTTTGCCGATCCAGATGTTCTTAAAATAGTCAGCAGTGTGCACTGTGAACTTTCTATCACTAAAACCAAGAGTATCCCCTCCAAAACAACTCAGATTGCATTTCCATCTAACTCCTACTCTTGACTGGGTATTATTTGGAGACAAATAGACGGAAAGCCTTCTGTTGCTTCTTGATTATTTCACCAACATGGAGAATTTCTAGAACATTTTATTCAATACAGAAATAAGGAATAACAGTGTGAGTGGGTTTAAAACTTACTCTGAGGGTATCTGAGCACTAGCATGTTCTAGAGACAGAATCAGTGCATTCTATAATTCAGTTTTCCTTTCCATGCATTGAAAATGCACTCTGACACAAACCAAAATTGTACCAGAGACCAGACGCTTTCCCAGCTACAACAGCTTCAGCAAATGGTTCACTAAGCAGAGCTTTGCTGTGAGGAGAGGTTGCTGTGGTAAGAGGCTCAGTGGTTTTTGGTTTCCCTCCTACAAGCATTTCTAGCTAGATCTGCTCACTTCTTCCTACATCCATTTCTGGACAAGTGCTCTCCAGCAAAGCAAATCTGTTAATCATTCTCAAAATGAGTAAGTGCTGCTTATGCTGCTGCTCTCTTTTCCCCCTCACTGATTGCTGGTCACAAAACTCCTGAGGGCACCTATAACTGTCAGACTGCCAGAAATAATGGAACTCAGGACATGTTCCTGATGTGGTGTAGCAGCAAGAAACATGCAGGAAAAACCAAAAATCGCTACTTATAAAACTATAAGGTGAGAAGATGAAGGGTATCTTCTCAGGGAAGACACAGTCATAAGCCCACTGAGTAGCCATGTGTTGTATGTTCCAAAGCAACACAATACTGTCACGGCCTCCGGTAATCTCAGCGACAAAGAAAAGTCACCTGCCCTCCGAAATCCCAGCAATCCAGTACTCTGGAAAGCTATCCAGGAACAAGGGCTTCCTATGTGGTAACAGCCAAACAGAACATTTCAGGAAAGATCCTGCAAGAAGCAGAGGAAGTGCATGGCAGCGCAAGCATGAGGCTGAGCCAGCTCTAGAGAGCAGCACGAGTGACCGACTGACCGCGGGAGGCCCGGGGATGCTGCAGATCGCGGGGACAGCGATAGCGCAGCACCGGGAGATGCCCGGAGGCTAAACTGGCTGTTGAGGCAGCAAAAGAAGTTCGCTTCCTGCTGAGGTTCCCATTGGCTGGGGCAGGGTTTCTCGGCCCGGGCAGAGCAGGCTCTGCTGGTATATCTAGCGGCAGCACTCCCGGGCGGGCAGAGATAAGGACTTGCTCCGGTGGTCTGTCTCCGCTGCACAATGGATCTCAAGATGTTCCTGGTCTTCACTGCCTTTCTGCTTCACGCTACTCTGGGCTTCCCTGTTCAGGTAAGAGCAGCTCCATACAGTTGTGCTCCATCTTCTAGCTGATCTGTTCTTCCTGGACTGAAGCTGTGAAGGCCCACTTTGATAAATTTCCTGCAAGAAAATATTAGTAATACAGTAATAAATAAAGGCAATCTATTAATTTAGTTCCTCCCTTCATCCTTATTTTGATGCTATTGTTGCTGCATTTGTCAGCTCCGGAAGAATAATGCCTTTTACCTGTTGGTTTTGCAGGAGAACTACGAAAACAGCACAGCGAGTAAGTAGGATTTATACTGTATTTTAAAAACAACTGTTATTTCTTGACTGTTTGTTACACACTTGGTTTTTACTTGTTTTTAGAGCATGTGAAAGCACTGACACAGGCCTTTTGAATAAGGCTACGTTTCATAACTTGTTATTGAGCTGAGTGCAGATGTGCTTTCACAAAGATGTGCTTTACACAGACTTTTGGGGTATGGTTTATTAGGTTGATTCAGATGTGCTTTCACAGGCTTGAAAATAAAATTTTAATTAGATATCTTGATACCTTTTCCTTAAGTTGAATGTTATAATAAGACTGCTAATCATTTGCCTCCTTGCCTACCTCAGTGCAGCTGTAGGAGAAAGGGATGTCAGGCATCAAAGAAAACTTTGCTTTGTTCTGCTTTGGAACAGGCTCAGCTGAACAGCTTTTGTTAACTTGCAAAATATGAGGAGATAATTGCAGACCTTCAGAGGTCAATGGAAAGAAAACTGTAGGCAGACTTTAGCTACAGCAAGAAACTAACAGGCTGGGTGTAATGTGTATAAGAAGAAGACTCCTTGGAAAAAATTTGCTTGACATAGTCAAAGCTAGTGACAAAAGAAAATTGACAAATTATTCTTTTGAAATGTCATTTATGGCATGGATAAAAGAGATGTTGCAAAGTTACTGCTCAGTATATTTAGAAGGGAACAAGGGACACGCTTGCTCAAGTTCAAGGTAGTCAGTTGCTCAGACTCAAAGTTGCCGGTTTATTGGGACAAATGCATACAATGAGTTTTAATTTATCATTGTTACTGCTTTTTGTGCCTTTTGAGACATCTTTCAGTATTTACAGTAAAGGGAAAATGTGAACTGTATAATTTTGAAAGCCCTATCACACCAGATGTTCATTTTATGAAGGAGATGGCAGATGCCTTCTCTGGTGTCTCATTTGTGTTTTAAAAAGAAGTTGCAGGCTTTATGTGTCTAGGAATCTGGAGCCTAATTTCCACTGACTTTGATTACTCAATTAATCTAGTGCCTCTTGGGTGCATAAATTCTGAATCCGGTCAACCCATCTCAAAAATGTTCTTCCCTGCAGAATGGGTTTAGATGCCATGGATCTCTCTGGTGCAGCTGGTGGGAACTGACTGAACTTTTCTATAATAAACCATCATTACAGTGGACTTCCATTGCCATATAACTGGAGTAACAGTCTGAAAACACAGACTGAAGTATTTTGGCTCAATAAAAGCTATTCTGTTGTGGATGCTAGATAGACACTATGCTAAAGGAGGACATCCCCTCAGTATGTTTGAGCAATAATTATGAAAAGGGAAAGCTGCTGCAAGGTGTGATACAGCTTGGCATATCTTTTACTGAAAAAAAATATGGTCAAAAATTGGGGCATAGATGGGCTTGGAAATAATTGTTTACATGAGTGTTCTCTGTTTCAGTGTTGAATAGGAAAACCAAAATTGTTTCATATTTTGACAATGGAGACTGCAATTGTTAGGAAACTGGAAGAGATTGCCAGATAGGCTTGCAACATTTCCATCATACTTCAAGAACAGGTCAAACAAACTGTGGTCAGGAATAATATAGATAAAACTGTTTCTGCCTTAGGGAAGGCAGACAAACTAATGACCTCTGGAGGTCCTTCCAATTTTTAAACTTTTTTGATATTATAGCAGTGAAGTTAGAAATTTATACATCAGGTCAGATTTTCACTTCCGATTTGTATCTAGAATCTGATATTTGTTAGAAATCAGAAGGCATCACAGTAAAAGACATCTTAGGACTTAGAATGGTACCAAGCTGAGATTATTTTCTGCATGCCAAATTATAGCCTCCACCCCATGTTATAACTTTATTCTTTGACACCAGAGGATATTGTTGAGCTGGTTATCCTGCACCTGTCGCAGAGAAATCTGGGGACAAAGCATTTTTTTGTCACTGGTTTCTTTTGTAATTTTCCACACTGAAGCTGATAAAATGCTTTGCTGATTCTTAGATGGTAAATGACCAGGATTCTGTCTCTCAGCACAATCTACTAGGAATTTTCATAGCTGTTTGACTAAATATCTTTTTAATTTCTGTGCCTGTGCATCAGCTAGTGTGGTCCATTCCCCTCTACTCAAAGGGATCTGCCAAAGGCATTCCCATGTCTTAGGAGGTCCATGCTATTGAACACTGTGAAGTTGCATTCAGAATCTAATTTGTCCCTTTTTTCTTGTCTTTGTTTGTTTGTTTTGGTGGTTTTTGTTTTGTTTTGTTTTTCTTTTGCTTTTTGCAGCAACAGAACCTACTGAGGTAAGGAAAGCTAATCCAGCTCTTCTGATCACTATGGGGTTCAACACTGTGGAAAGTAAGGTCAGGACTCTTGTATTCCACCTGAATCTCCACCTGTGCAGCAAAGTCTTCTCCGCTCAACAGTGCTTATCAGAGTGTATCTGAAACTTATTCCACACTTCAGATTGCATTTCCCTTTGTGATATCCCTATTTGCCAACATACCAAAGAAGAATATCTACCACCCCATGGTACTTCTTTACACATGGCAAAGTATATAAGAGCTGCATTGGTGAAAGATACTTCCAGTGGTAGCCTGGATGCTGTTGATAATTTATATGTTATATTATTTAATTTAATGTTATATTATAAATTGTGAGATAATACTAATGTATCATTCTTGCAGGTTACTACACAAGAGGATATATATGGTATGTATTACTCCATCTACAAGGACATATTTGAGAGCATATACTGATTGTCATCTACTCAGTTACTCTAGAAAATAGCACACGCTTAACACAAATTAACCTTTATGAGGAATTTTAAATGAATACACTCACCACAGTGTTTCATGTAGAGCAGAGTCTCTTGGTTTTGGCTAATTGCTTGGCCTTGCTAAACACCTCAGCTGTTACTTCTGCTAAAAATATCTCTGCTTAAGTAATGTCCTGAATTAAGTCACTTCCAAAGGTTCAAAGAAGAACAGAGGTCACGTGTTTCTGCTTTTTATTGATGTCAAGTCTTGTTGAAAAATGCACAGAGTTGGCTGATTTTGCTAGCAGGGCCTAGGAGTCACTGATGCTGGACCTAGCTGGGGACATCAGTCTGGCCCATGGAGCAGGAATACGGTTCATATTTCATTGGTTTTGAGGGTTTTTCAAGAGGTCATCATGTCCAGTAAGAAGTAACAGGACTGCTTGCTGTCCATTTTTGCTTCTGGTATCTTATGTTAGGGATTTGAGTGTGAGTTGTGCATAAAGAAGTAAAACTCTGCCATCTAAGGCCTTAAACTATGGTGGCTAGGGGAAAAAAAGGGGAGAGAATTAAATAATTGAGGGAGAATGGCTCTTGGGACTAGATTAATGCCAAAATAAACACAGCTGGGAGGCTCTCAAGACTGTGTCACTGAACAAACGTCTACATGAAGGAACATCCCTCCAGTCCCTACATAGGCTCTGTTAGTTTTACACGCTTCTCTGGAAAAATCCTGCATCATCAAATTAAAAATCAGGACTCATATTTTCCCTGGGAATGAGAAAGTGATACTCTTGTATTTCTGCACAGAATCTCCTTTGCCTACAGAGACTGATGAGGAGGACGAAGATATTTTTAACAAAATTCTGAAAGTTAACAAAGGTAATGCCACCAAATCCCCGTCTATAAGGGGTCTGTCTTTGTTGCTTTTTGGGGGCGATGTGGGAGGTACAATGTCTTGCCACAGTCTGTGCTAATGTTGTTGCCATCTTACACACCACCACGTAAGAGATACCACTGGGATTACTGTGTGGTCTGCTGAAGCCTGATAGCATCTCAAAACTGTTGTGTCACTACTGAAGATGCTCCCGGGTGTGGAGACAACTGAAAACTATTTTTGCAGTTTCTTCAGCTTTAGCTTTCAACATCTTTGTCATTCTTTGGACATGAAGAGAAAATGTGGATATTTTGTTTGATATGCTTTGTTATTTGACTGCCTTTTTCTTGAATGAAGCATCGCTTGCATTCAGCCATCATATGGCTTTGCAGTACAGACTCCTAGATAAGCTGCAGTCAATTCCATGCTTCCTGCTCAAGATTTCCTCTTCCCTCATCCTTCCAAACCTTTCCTCATCTATCGGCTTGTCTTCTCACAGTTTCTCCTCCAAGAGTCATTCAAGTAGCTTTACTTGAGGTAAAGTAGTCAGTACAAATAGACACCAAATATTCCTACAGTTTTCTCCCGACAACACTCTTCTTTTTGGTTTGCATATCTTCCTGAGTTTCCTTATTGGCACCTCCTGCTTTTGCCCAGCACCTTCCTGGGGAGATATTGGTGCCATTGTCACATGATGGATTATTAAATAATACCAGAGTAAGACATCATTCTTACTCTTGCGACTGCTTGTTTTTCCAAGTGTGCTTAGCAAGTGTCCAGCAATCTATGCTTCGGATGTTTCCACCCTTTCTCTCTCCCCAGACAGCTCTCAGTTCCTGCAGGAAGGTGACATAGTTCCACGAAGGAGTCGCAGTGCCATCAACTGTCGCCATTGCAACTGGCCCCAGTCCAGTGATGGGATTGTTCGTATCCCCTATGTGTTGGATCCCACTTATGGTGGGTATAAATTTCAATTTTTTTAAAAATGGATTTTATCCAATCTGCTTCAGGGAGAAACTTACATCTAGCGAGCACACAAACAGTCGAATAAACCAGTTCTAAGGTTTTACTTGTGCTGTGCAAGCGCAGATAAATTTTAAGTTACAAGGACCTGAACTAGGAAAAGATCAAATTTCATTGAGAGGTTTTGCATCCATAATGTTTTGGGACTGGTCTCTTGGAGACAACAATAACTATTCCCTCTAACAGTGTCTGCCAGAATACCTGCCTTTATAAGGTTCATGCCTATTACAGTGGGGCTTCAGTGGTCTGCTTTTTATCAGCAAAACAGCTTCCTATTGTTGTCTCCAAGTGTCCATTAAGAAGATACATCAAAAATCACCACTAAACATAAGTTGAAAAAAGAGGCACCTGAATACATTTGGACAAATATCTGGATAATGGGGATCTTGTGCCAGGTTGTTAAAATCCTGAACAAAATTCAGTACTGAGCAAAAAACAAGAAGGAACCTAGGCTAGTGTTTCTGTCCCTCATTTGCCCTGTTTTTGAGAACATGTAAGATTTTAATGGCATCGGCTAATGTCCTCTTGTGACCCCTGAAATTAACCCTTTCTTCCCCAGAGGAGAGCCATGTAAAATGGATTCATGATGCCATGGCAGAATTTGAAGCACTTACTTGTATTAATTTTGTGAAGCGCAAGACAGAACGTGACTACCTCAGTATTAGATCTGCCGATGGGTGAGTTGAATGATAAATTAACAAGTTGTTTCCGCACTGGTTTTCAATCCTTTCCTACACTGATTCTGTGTGACCTCAGAGAGGCTTTTGTTTTACCACAGTGCCAAGGTCTCCTCCTTGGATACCTTATTAGTGCAAGGCCTCATCAGGTACATCAGGAACTCGCTGTAATGCAAATCATGGAAAAGCACCATTAAGGTGGAAAGAGTATGGAAAACTCATGTTTTCTGTGTGGTATAATGCATACTTGAGTACAACATACATTGATTACTGTAGGTCCTATTTACACAAGTAAATTGATTTTAACTTATGAAATAAACAGTTCTTTGAATCACACTGTTGGCCATCAAGCTCAGAATTCAAGCCTATGAGAAAGCTGTTCAACACCTGTTAGCTTGAAAATGTTGTTCATCTTAGCTCCATCTCTTGTAGAGTGTTTAGTATTTTGAAAAAGAAAAAAAAAAGGAGTTATTTAAAGGGAACTAAAGTATGGTAAAGTCAGAATTCAGGAGCCTCTGTGCTAATGGAAGTCTTCCAGAAAGATTTAGCAATGTTCATACTCTTCATTCTTTTATATGCCATGGTCACTTTTGCCTCTGTACACTCTGACTATCACATTGGAGAAGGAGGAATCCTTCCACTCCTACAAGAGGTATGTGAAGCAAGATTCTCTGTTCTGCCTCTTTGCCTGCCTGCCAGTAAAAAAAACCCATGAGCCTTCTGCTGTTTTTCAATGCCTCTCTCAGCTGCTGGTCCAACTATGGGAGAGTAGGAGGTGGACAGACTGTCTCTGTGATGAAAGGAGGCTGCATGTGGAAAGGAGTTATTCAGCATGAACTGGAGCATGCTCTGGGGTTTTTGCATGAACACTCTCGAAGTGACAGAGATAAACACGTAAAGATCATGTGGGAGTACATCAGTCCTGGTAAGTGCTTTTAAGTCCTCAATGTAAGAAGTGGTGTAGACACATCCTAGTGCTCCTAGCTCTCCCTTCTTCCCTAGAGCGAGCAGGTAGGAAGCATACTCTAAGTACAATATCATATATTACAGCTGACAGACCAGACTTCAAGAAATTCGAAAACTCCAATAACCTGGGTCTTCCATACGACTATTCCTCAGTAATGCACTATGGCCCGTAAGTAGCAGCATGGCATTACTATTTTCAGAACTCAAATCTTACATTAGAATTGGTTTCTATCATAACTCTCTCCTAACTACCAGTTTCCCCAATTGCCTTTCTAAGGAAAAACACCGTGAGTCGGTTCAGACAAGCTGCTCCCTAGGACTGGGATACACTCACTGTCCCTTAGCTTTCCACTAGGGGCCACTTCACTGCTGGCCTTGGGAGCAAAGGAGGGCATCTGGACATTGGTTCTGCTTACTGCTGGACATCTCAGTGGGACCTATTTAAACAGCACTATTAGTCACAGCAACAGCTTATGTACAGTTCTTGTTCTCCCTCCAAGGCATGCCACTGAATCCTGAAAGAAGTGTTGGTGGATAGAGAAGATAATTTCTCATGGGTTTTTTCAGATACACATTCACCAATACCACTGGGAAAGCAACTATTGTACCCATTCCTGATGGATCAGTACAAATTGGACAGAGACAGGGGATGAGCAACTTGGATGTGGCCAAAATCAACAAACTTTACAACTGCAGTAAGTATCCCAAAGCCACCCCGTTATCTTCAGCTCAGATTTGGACACATTACAGAGACAGCAGTTTTTCATCAGACTGTGAGACTGTTCTCATAAATTCCTGGTACCCACCAGGGCTACTCTGGGAGGAAATGCAGAGGTGAAGCTGGAGGCACATTGTGATTAGTGAGAGAATGGAAACTGCCTCTAAGTTAAATCAAACACATTTGCTATTAACATAAGTGCCTGCTGTGCAGCTGGACTAACTGCATACTACATTGTAAACTTCCGTGGGATAATTTGGTTCCTTACCAAATTATTAGTTCAGCAGACAATTATAAATCCCAAAAGAGCCAGACATCACCGTTCCTTATGGCAGCTGGTATTTAAGACCTTAACCAAACCAAAACAGTTGTATGCTCCTTTGAACTAGAACAGTTTCATGTTGTCTTGTCCAGTTTTCAAAAGTTTGTCATCCTAAGCTTGTATGTTTAAACTCTTTATATTTAACCTCTGATAAAAGAAATTTTTGTATGCAATCACAGAAATTTATTCAAAGAGAAAAAACCTGATGAATAAAGTATTGCACCCCAAGTGTTCCTCCTAAGCTTAGAACGTAAGCATTGAAGAGGCATCATATTTGTGCTTGACTCTTCTGACATCACTTAACTTCCCCTTCTCAGTGGAAAGCAGTGGCACCAACTGCAGTGAATTGGAACCTCTCACACTCTTTATAGAGGTGGAGGAAGAGATCTCTTGCTAAATGACAGATGTAATCAATAAAAAGTAATGCTTTTCGAAGCACTACTTTACTTTCCTCTTTGATGCATTATGTGAAAATTAGGATGACATGATTGCTCATATTAATCAAGATGTACCAGTACTCTGAAATGAATGCTGACAGATCACAAAACAGAGATCAGTCCATTCTGAAGAGGTTGTAGCTGTGAATGACTGAAATCTTCTGCAGTCCTGATGCTGAAGCAAGCATTCTTTCCTCAGGTCGCTGCAGCACTATTCTTGATGGACCTTCTGGGTCACTGAGATCTGCCAACCACCCAAGGAATTACTCAGATAACACCAACTGTGTCTGGCTCCTCCGAACCCGATCCAGAAAGGTAATCACAGGTTAATAGTGATCTTGAAATATGGCTGAACTTCTTTCTATACAAAGCATCTTGTTCTTTGTCTGTACAGCAGTTGCCAGATGAGATCTTCTCCATGAGAGAAATTTCAGACTAGTCTCTACTTCTTGTGTGCTTAAGCCGGGTATAGGCAAAAACAATGCAGAGTTGTGATTGTGGAAAACCTCCATATGTTGGGCTTCAGGTTTGCAAAATCAAAACAAAGCACCCTGAGCATGGGAGCATTCAGTGATTAGATCTGAACCCTGCAACCTCAGGGGAAGAGAGGCAAAGCTGGGTAAGCAGTTCTAGTCTGTGAGTCCATGCTTGGCTACAGTTTGGATTCTGTCTGTTTTAAAGGACATTCCATGAAAGAAGTATACCTATATATTAAAAGCTGATTTTCTTTTCCCTTCCAGGTTTCCCTGCACTTTCAAGCCTTTCAGCTGCAGAAAACTAGAGGCTGTCAGGGTGATTATGTTAAAGTTTATGATGGATCCAGCAAGTCTTCTCCCGTTCTAATGGACAAGACCTGTGGATCAAAGATACCCAATGCCATAGTTGCTTCGAGTAATCTTATGCTCGTAGAGTTCATCACAGATGGTGCCCATACAGCTTCTGGTTTCCAAGCCATCTTTACTGCTGGTAAGTCTGAGAACAGGGAGAATGGCAAGGAAAGCAGTCTGTGTCAGATCAACCTTTCTATTCACTCAGGAGAAACACTGAAGAATTGCTCTCCACAAGGGTCATCACTTCCTTCCTTGCTTTTGACATAATGGGTCAGTTCTACACTGACATCATTTATTCACTCACGCAGATGGGGCCACACTCAGGATCAGTGGTGTTAGCCAGGTGATTCACAGTTCACCTTCCCTCTCAAATATGTGCCAGTCCAAAGCACGTGCCAATAAGGGCAATCAATTTAATGATACTGCTAGTGTTACTAACACAGTAGAAAGAGAATAAATTGTAGTGTAACATTTCAAAATATCATTTCTCTGGAAAAGAAGCAGTTTTTAATCACACAGTTCAGAGGGTGAGACAGATCTATGGTGAACAAGGTCACCCAGCCCCATGGCAAGAAGAGAGGCAGCATTTCCATGGTCAGGATTCCTGGAACCTATCCAGCTACAACACATTTTCTTCAGTCCCATTTCATTAAGAACTAAGGCCACAACGAAACAATTAAGTGACCACAGGCTTGTGAGCTGGTCTGTACCAGCCGGAATAAAGGAATGCCTGTGTGTGACTGTAGCCTACAGCAACTGCACAATAGTGCAGCTTGTGTTGGTGGGAAAGGAAGCTTGGCTCTCTCACGCAGCCTTGTGTTTGCCATGGAACAAGAACAAGCACGCAGAGTTTGCATGAATCCACTGAAATGCACTAACTTCACTGTATACCCAAACCAAACCAGCAATTTTGCATTGTGTCTTTGTAGTGTCTATTTCTCTCCACTGTTGCTATGGAAGGAAAGAAAAGTAAAAAACTCCCCGTGTGCCTTCGATGTGCCCACAAATATAAAGCAATCTTAGCTGCCAGATAAAATGTGATTTAGCAGGTACATATTTTAGAGATGCTACTGTTTGTTCAGAGACCTCTGAAAGCTAAGTATTCTCTCATTTCACTTACAGTGAGGACCCAAAGAAGATCTAGCATCCACAACTGACTTAATGAAGAAGAACCTATTCTGTGAATATTGCAATTATGTGTTTCCTACTTTGTTCCTATCCTGGCTTGGATCAGTATGAAATTTAATTCTATTAAGAATCAAAGTTTTCATCTTCCTGAAAAAGTTTATTCCCCAAGCCATGTAAATGTAAAAAGTCTATATGTATGGTGTGTTCCTCCTTTTGTCTGCACAGTTAAGTTATTATTTAACAATTGAATAAAAAGCTTCATTAAAAAAAAAGTTTCCATTTCTCTTTTCCAGTAGTCACTTCCAGCCAAACACACTGTCAATGTGGTCTGACTTCTTAACCCCCTTCATTCAACCATAGTGATGTCTCTTAAATATATCACTGACATCATCATGGGTTTAGTTATTTGGCTGAAGAGAACAACACCAAAATTTAAAAAATCATTTTATGGTCTTCACAATCTTGAGCACAAAAATGTCGTGGACAGACTGCTACCCCAGCCTAACATTTCAGCTTCTAAAAATGACTTCTGTTATACCCTTAAATCACAAGAAAGGATGGTGGAAAAGACAAATCTACTTCCAGGAAAGGAGTGATACTTCCTTTTGCAGTTTTCCTTGCACAGTTCTGGCAGGCAGGGGACAGCTAAGAGTTCTTGTTTAGCCACAAGTCATTTTTGGTTCCACAGAGATGATTAAGCCTATCACAGGACAAGAGGTGGGCCAGATAATGCTACCAGAGTTCATGCACATACTCAGAGACATTTCCTGACATTTTTTTGTCAGGAAAGTAGCTAAGCTCTTCTCTTCTGATCTCATAAGAGAGCTGCAAGAGTGTCACAACTCCTGGAATGTTCATTTTATAGCCTTGCCTGCAATCACACTTTAAAAATGACATTCTCTTGACCAAGACAAGCCTGTAAGACACCTGAGAAAAAAAATAGGCTGCTATTTTAATCTGTAGCATAGATAGATAGTTAAATATATGACTAACCTGGGTATTTAATACTTGTATTTTTAAGTCTGATAAAAGGAAATATTTTTCCTGGTTTTATCTTGTAAAACTAGAAATCCTGACATTTTTCTCACAGAAATACATTTCTAGAAAAGAAAAAGGGGAAATTAATTTGAATCTCAGAGTAAAATTTACATGGAAAATGAAAAAATATTTATTTCTTTTATTTTGTTAAAGAAGGGACCAAAAAGGCTTAATCTGAAAGAATTTGCTTGAAGGCCTGTCTGTGTTTATGCTATATGATGAAGAATCAGTCAGCTCTTGAGAGAAATTTTAATTCCATTGAAAATTGCTTCCTTATCCACAGTGGCTGTGCAAATGCCTCTGAACACAGCAACCTTGAGTCTGCTTTAGAAGAGGCATTTCTTCAGTTCTTCAGACATTGCAAGACGGGTTCAGCTTCTGATGTGTTGTTTGAGTTACTCTGAGCAATCAAGTGTTGCTATCATCAAAGGAATAGTCCTTCTAAAATGCTGTTAAAAATGCAGTTTTAGAAAAAATGTAGTTTTTGAAAAAATGCAGTTCTAGAAAAAAAGTTTTGCCAGTTTTGATTCCTAAGCCCCTACAAGACAAAATGAAGGAAATACTACTGCAAAGCCAGTGCGTGAGGACTAACATCCCAGCACTATTTTTTGAGAGGAATTTCAGGTGTCATTAAGGTGTTCCACATGCTGATGAAAAGGAAGTCTCCCGTGATTTAGATACTGACCCTTGAAGGAGGAATAATGATTTCAGTAAGAGTTCTGAAATATTGTTGGCAGTAGCTGAGAAGTCAATAAAGCTGTGATCATCTATGTATTCCTATAATTGCTACAATAGTTAAGTTTTCTTTTTAGGGAAACCATGAAATCTGTGCCAAGAAAAAATTAGACCCAGTTGACATTAAGAGCCTGCAGTTTCTCCTCCAATCCCAGTGGAAGAGGAGCCACTTCCCTGCCAAGAGGCAGTCAAAGTCCAGGTCTGTGTGGTGTTGGTCTGATCCTTATTCCAGAGGACAGGGCTAAAGCTGATCACAGAGACAGAGCCAAGGCTCAGCCCGAGGGTGTGACCACTCAGTTGCCCCAGGACAACTCTCTGGAGATACCAGCAGCTCAGGATGTGGTGAGCCACCCAGGACAGTCACTGGCTCTACCTGACCTGGGCATCTGGCCATCAGCTGGAGTGTACAGGGACAGCAGTACCAGGCAGTCTGTCTGTGTCTGGGAACCTTTTCTATCCTGAGGACTTCAACATCTCCTTGCTGTGACCATAAATGCCCCTTTCCTCAGTTTCATCCTGAGGGTAGAAGCCACCCTGTTCAGTGGAATCACACCTCTACTTATTGCCCTATAGCAAAGTGTAACATTTCCCTCATGCAGGTGGGGGTCTCTGTCCAGTTCTAGGGACATGCACTACCCCACAGACAGGGCTGCAGCACTACCTGAGTGTCAGCCTGGGTATGGTTCCTCGAGGCTACCACTGAATGGGCCCAGTTCACTTCAAACACTCCTTGTCACACACACACAAACATACAGTTATGCCTGCATCCTCCTCCTCATCCTTGACTGTCCCCAGAAAAAACATCAGATAATGCAGCACTGTCATCTTCAGAGACACCACCTTGCTGCAGAAAACACCTGCTGAGCAAGGGAATACTTCAGCAGGGAGAGCAGCATCCCAAATCACAATGGGAATTGTCCTGGACCCATATGCAGACATGTGCTCAGCGTCTTCTGGGGCAGTAGTGGGCATCTCCCTCAGGCAGTCCTAGTCTGGGAGCTATAGTGGCAGAGCAGAGCACCAGGCACACTGTGAGGCTCCCTGCAGGTTTATGTTTCTGGGTGCTACCCAAGAAATGGGAAGCTGAGACTTCTGAACCAAAACCACTTTGGGAATGTGGAAAACTTCACGCATGCAAAGCCTCCCAGGGATGCAGCAGAACATCTCTTTTAGGACACCATCTCTTCCCCCAAACTACATCCACAGCAATCCAGCCAGGCCAGTCTTTGTGGAATGAAATACAAAAATTTCCAGGAATGCTGCGGGGATGGAAATGTGCACGTGAGAGAAATCACTGGAAGAAGCAGCCAAACAAGGGTTACAAGAACAGCCTGTATTGATAACAAAGGACATAATTCCCATGACACAGCACTCAGGAGGATCATGGAGGAATGCAGTGTTTATGACATGACCACAGGGTCTATACCCCATTCTGCAACAGCACAGAAGACTTGTCAGCAGAAAATCCTTCATCACATGCCAGAAAGTCTGCAGCTACTGAGTGTGCCATTCCTTTTTCCCAATACCATAGCAGAAAAAAAGATGCATCCTTTCAGCAATGACAAACAGGTTGTTTGAACATGAGAGGCTTTTCTGTGAGGAGGCAGAAGGCTATAATTCCCATGCTTGTTTCAGTGTGTTTCCCCCTCGTGGTTTGAATTCTTCTTCGCTAGGCACTGCACAGACTTGGGCAACTATACGAGGCATAATTTTTTTTTTTGCTTTATAGAAAGGTAATAACTTTTAGTCTTCCTTTTTGACTACTCTGAATTGTTAAAAATAAAAGTAGAAGTATCAACAACCACAACTTACCCTTTTCCCCTTCAACTGTGGCATGTACAAGCATTCATAACAACTATTCTGAATCTCATTCAAGCTTCAAAGCAACTGGTATCATTCTTGACCAGGACAATCTAGGAAAATAGTTACAACTGAAAGCACGTTCAGAAGTTCATTAACTAGTAATATTCTACAACCTCAATGAATGTTTGTCCTTTTAAATGAAGTGATGGATATAAGAGTGGGAGACCAGACAATGGAAATGAAAAGAAAGCATTTTTATTTGACATTAATGGGTAAAATAGATGTTGCCTGAATTTGCCTGTCTTATATCTCTTTCAGGAAAATGGTAAAGCCAGTATCAGAAGGAATGGGCAGGTACAGCCCAACAGTCACCAGGGAAGTTCACAGTGACAAGGTAAATCCAAGGTCAAACTGTGGAATCAGTCCACAGGCCAGGATGAATAGGGTTCACGGCCAAACAGAGGCACGGCTGTGACAGCCCTGGAGAGGGACACACCTCCCATATAGCTTAACCAGAGACTGAAGGTGTTGGTCTGAGCTGCAGTGGGGCTCCCAGGTACTTGGAAGGAGTTTCCCGGTGAGGCTGATCAGGGCAATTAAGGTCTCAGTGCACTCAGGGATCGGAGAGCAGGAAATAAAATGATGTCGAGAATGTTGCTGTTCCTTTGGTAGCCGGTGGTTGAGGAGAGGCTTAGGATGGTTCTGAAGGAGGTCCCAAGGTAACCAGACAGTGAGTACCACAGAGACTCATGAACATGGAACTATCAAACCATCTGCGCAACGAAAGCGCTTAAATCTTAGGAGGATGAACAGGTAGCTGATTCATTATACTGCTTTCTGTCTTTCTCAAGCCTCAGTCTGAATTACAGACCAGAGCTGTGGGGCCTTGTTTTACGCAGTAGCTATAGGATAGGAGCTATTTTTTGTGACAGCTGAGTGCTCCACCTGTATTGAGAGTTAAAATGTGAACATCAATAGGCTGTGTCTGTTTCTTCCATGATTTGTTGCTGCCTTGTCCTGCTGGCAGTTTGTGCCCCTGTCAGTCTTATTTGTTTTGAATCTTATCTTAAGCCACTTGATGGCAGAATTTTCTGCTTTTCTTTCCAGTCCTCTGTCTTGGTGTATCTGCAGGATGTGTACTTCCATCATAGTTGTCTTCTAGAACATCTTTTCAGATGCCTTTAATCTATAGCTATTATCTTTAACATCATTGTGTTATGGGATTGTAACAATTGAATTCAGTTGTATTGTCTGTGCATAATCAATTTAAATTGAAAGAAATAAACTCAGAGAGAACATTCACACAATGAGATACATGTTTATAATTCTTTTCAGTTGACTTTTAAGCTTCCATTTCCTATATACTTAATTGTTCTTCCTGTATATGGCAAAGTTGGAGAAAATTTTCTATTTGATTTAGCTGAAAGGAGTTAAGTATCTTATGTGTTTTAGGAAGATGCATGATCACCTTGTTGTGAAGATTCAGAAGTAATTTTTTTTAGTAGTAAGCAGCCCAAAACTGGGTCAAAGGCCTCAGCTTCTAAATCTCAACAGCTCTTCATTGTCTTATACTTTGCCTTCACGAGCTTGTATAGATCCACATCTCAAATGAACATATGAATGTTGCTAATTAGATTTCCTAGTATATTTAGATGTAATTTATCACATTTGTTAATTACCACTTAAAGTAAAATGGCATGAGGACATAGGACTGTGGAGTAGAAGTATTAAATTAGGGATAACTGGTGGGCCTAGCTTGTGGGAACCCACAATCAACACTACATTTTGACTGCAAACTGAGGGTTATATTATGTGAGAGGTGTAAAAGGAGAAGCTGTTTACAGGAACATGAAAAGCTGTATGAGACCCCCAAACCTGGTTCATGTAAGGCATTTCAGGTCAGGCTTGAGATCTGTTATTAGAACCTGAAACACGACTCATTCACAGGAGTGCTACGTTGAATGCCCCAAAGGGGAAAAAAAAAATCAATGCTGTGGTTACACTTAAACTCCCAAATGTAATCCTTTTAATCTCTTGGAACTAAAACAGCTGTTCATAGGAATGCAGCTGTGCAAGACTGCTTTAAATATTCCTTTCTGAATGAAACCTAGTAGCAGTTTTTATGGGCAGTAAAATCACTGGTCTATTCTAGAAACAAAATAAGTCGCCCATTAAATCTGCTCTGGTTTCAATCCTGCCTCTTTCCATGGTATTTAGCAAGACATTTTTACAGATATAACACAATATGTGTTTGGTACAACAGGATTCAGACTCGTTTTTGCATTGTTTCCGGAAGACATTATTTTTAGCTAGTGTGCTCAATTTTTAACAGCAATCTAGAGCTGGTTTTTGTTCCTAAGCAATACTAAAATCTCAGCTGGTAGACAACACTCCAGTTTAAAGTGTTCCACAGTCTAACAGCTAGTAATGTTTATTTTTAGCATCTGTGTGTGTTGGATATGTCCATGATGCACCAGATATATAGGATGATTTATATACATATAAATAAAAAACATGATTTGGTTTGAGAATAAATATTTATAAAATGGTGTAAATGAAAGAAAAGTAACAGTCTACTTAAACGCACCCCCTGAATCTTTGGGTATTACCCCAAAACCTTTCAAGTTATGCTCTGCACATTAAAATGGAGCTGCCAGTAAATATCTGCAAAACTAAATGTATTGGTTTGCTCTGCTCTGAAGTCTGTTATCTGGTTCTGTTTCTGCCGGTTTCTGATAGGGTGGCCCACATTTAGATTTCACACAATATCTTACCTCAACTGACCTGTAAGAAAATCTATTCCAATAGTGATAATAGCATTCAAGTGGTTTTGAGAACAGAAAAAACATCCCCTTCCTTACAAGATATACAATTCTTCTCTCCGTAGAACTGTATTTAGGGCAGGGCTGTCCTAGTGTGGTAATAATATGTCCAAATCAACTGTGTAAAATGAGATAAACTTCCAAGTTACAGCAATTCTAAAATCCTTAAATTTGTCCATTTAAATAAATTGTACAATGAAATGTAAATACTCAGTTCCATTAAAGTTTTTGTTACTCTTGCCAATCTACTCAGTAATCACAAAATAAGAGGCTATTTCTGGAGGATAATTTATTCAGTACATTATTTTCTCTCTTCCGTTGACAAAATGCTCAGTGAAATCCTCACAATAACTTTATTGCCTGAGTTTGTAAATTTATTTGGTAAACGTTTTCCCTGTGTGCATATTTTATGAACAATTTGTTGTGGATATTCATGATTCAAATTATAGCATTAATTCAGTGCCTAAGTAGTATGGTTTCTGCATTGTAATTGTCACTTGTGCAGCTTACCCACATATTTCCCATTTAGAATTTAAAGTGGGAATAATCACATTCAAACATATATTTTGTGACTATTTAAGCTTTCAAATTTAAATTTATTTTTGAATGTTAAAGGGAGCATTTTTTCCCTCTAATGAATATTAGTGTGTTTTTTTCAATTGCTTACACAGCTCTTGTAATTGAATTCTGTTGACCTAGATTTCCCCTGCAGTTTTCAGAAGTTTCAGTTGAGTACAGCTTTTTCCCTTCATTTCATCTTCTAGACTTTTGTAGTGTCCAGTAACTGAAAATAAGTTTTTGTCCCGTATATTATGATTTGGCAAGATTGATTACTTGATTTAGTTATTGACTACTTCACTTTGGGAATTTTAGCAGTAAAAACATCAGAGAGTATCAGCACTGTTGTAGAGTAGATGAATAGGTTTTCTTAGTCCTTATCAAAATCTCTTCTTCTGACATCTCGATTGACATATGAACTGCCTCTTCTTGTCATTTGGGGGGATAACGTCGGTTTGATGAAAGAGCTGTTTATGACTCTCACATCTATCCAGCAGAGCTGGGCATGTTGCCAAGCTCCACACAGCTACATAATTTCACTTCTTTTAAGTGGCTTATTATTTATTCCATGACTGTGGGAGCAATTTCTCTCTGTAACATTTTCTGTAAGTACAGAAGCTGTGTATTTTTCTCCTGAACATGTAGAAATATACTGGTTTTTGTTGATGAGATCCACCTGCTTTTTCCAGAGACAGAACCAATCTTACTGCAGAGATTTTACAATGTCTGAAAAGGATCAATTGTTGGAGGAAGAGCAGCTATCTCAAACTCCACTTGGGCAAGACTGAAGTGACACTATCCAATACCCATTCTCCCCAGGGAGCACTTTCTTTTTCTCTTAGTCCAAAAGCCTAGCCTCTGAGAATTGTCTCACACAACAGCCAGATTCAAACGGCAGAATACTGGGATATTGACTGAATTCCAAAATTCATCACAGGTCTGCCATCTGTACCCAGAATAGTAAATATGTAAGCCACCACAGAAAATTATGAGCTCATGGACAGAAGGGTTTTTTTGGTGATGATCTCCATAGACCTTTTGAGAAACTATTTAGCTGTATTTACAGAATGATACGACAGACTTTTTTACTGTCATTTTTGAGGGTTAGGATTTTCATTATGAGCCATTCTGTAACAATCATTTACACACAACTTCTCCTCAGATATTTGTCAAAATCTCTGAGTCTCATGGTCTTTATAAGAGTATTATAAGGAAGTTAAAACAATAGAGTATGAAGAACTGACATACAAGAACTGATTCTCCTGGTTCTAGATATAAATCCAGTACATTCGCTACATCTGTGACTCATTTATTCAGCACTGGATATACCTGTTTTTAACATAGCTGGTCCAACACTGGCCCCAGGTTAGTGTTCACCAGCACTGGCTCAAATCTGGTTTTGCACTCCACAATTCAATGCTCTTCACTATTTTTAAGAACTAATTTCTCAAGATAGTACCTTGCAGTATATTTGTTGTTGTTGTTGCACTCTTGTGATTTCCTTTTTGCAGGTTCGTTTCTTTTTTGTGCATATCATACTTCTCCTGCTCTTTTGTTTCTCTATGTGCAAAACCCACAGAGACAGAAATGAGAACTCCAGCGGTTTCCTAGGTCTTGCTGTCCAGAGCAATCTCATCCAAATACTGATGTCACTAGGCAGTTTAGTTTGCTGTTTGGGAGAGCAGCTCTTACATTTCTTCAGGGGATGAGAAGATATTCCAGATATTTTCATCACCTTTTATACGAGAGAAAAACTGAGGTCAGAGAGAGAGAAGCTAACAGCTGTATTAGAATGTGTCATATTAATGGTTATGCTATTGGAATTGGTAAATGCCATCAGATGAATAAAGACAATATACCTAATAAGTCAAATTTACAAATGAACATTACTAAAAGATAAGGAGGTATTTAATTAGTTATATTTAACCTCTTAAATATGTTTTTTCTTTTCTCAGTTCGGTGTATTCAGAAAAATGTTCTGCAGTTGATTCAACTGATTGTTTTGGGGTTTTTTTTTGTTTTGTTTTGATAATGTTTCCATTGACTACACAGATTATTAAGTCAATAAAAGAATTATTGAGATTAAAAGAAACAGTGTAAAGAGCTACAAGTAGCAGAAGCAATACAAACAGTGAAAGGTGGAAGAAACCTAAAAGAAAAGTGAAAATTAAAATAAGATACTCATGCTATTTACATTTGTATTGTATAACTTTCATTTTTCTTGTGGTTTTGTGTGTAGAATACTGGTCTATCTGGCAGAGCTGTATCTTCTCTTTCAGTGACTGATGTAATTTTAAAAAGCTACTCCAAAAAAAGTAGTACTTAAAAAAGCTTAAGATAGCTCTTATTTTCACAGTTTACAGCTTAAAATCTCAACATTTTTACTAAAATACATGTAGGTTATTTTACAGTCTTTTACTGCCAGTAACTCTTTTCCAAATAACATCTTATACAGTTATTGGTTCTTGGCATGGCCTGATCTTTAAAGAATTCATAGGAATTTTGCTAATTTATGGAGAAAAGTATAGAACATCAGCTGCTGGAAGTGAAAAAACCCCAAAAGTTTCTTCACAGGTTATTGACTTGACAGTTTGCACACATTCAGTTGCTGTACCCTAATTCTACCTGCCGGGCCCAAAGCAGCACATGCAAACCCGCCCATACTTCATGCTCTGGAAGCGGCACGGTTCAGTGCTCCCCGGAAGGAGAAGTGAAGGCTGTGTATGTGTGTGCACTGGTGCCGCACAGCCAAGCAAAGCTGCTGTACCAATGAGTCAGCAAAGCATCTGCAGAGGGAAAAGCAGGCATGACTGTTGCCGAGATACCATGCCTGCAACACAAAAAGTAGTACAAACTGAGCTTCTTTATGAATTTACTGCAGGACACATACAGTAATCTTGGCACATAGAAAAAATAATGGAGATCCTACACGTGCAGCAAGTTAAGCTACATGGTGATGAGAAGCAGGGCCACCCTGATTGAGAAAATTAGGCAGCAAGGAGAGATTAATGAAGTGCTGCCATGTGTTCATTTTGGTTTTGCTGTGAATGTGGTTGGTGGGATTGGCTTGAAATTTGCTGAAAAACTATGGCTTGCATGAGGTAGGAGTATCTGAACGTTAGTATCTGTGTACGGGAAACTGTCCTGAACTCATTAACCCAGACCTCGAATTGAATGAACAACTGGATTTACTAAAAAGCATGCTTGTTTTAGTTGACTGGAAAGTGGTAAGTGATTTCAGATCTGGAACTGATTTTCAGCAGGAGTCATTGTCATTTGCACTTGAAAGTAATGTAAATAACGCTGTACTTTAGGAGCCAATATGTGATATTTCAGTAACTGAAAATTTGGGAAATCTCCCTAACATCCTCAAGCAAGCTACTCCTGCTTGAAATAGACAGGGCTTGTTCCAGTTGCAGAGGCTGGAGAGTGATCTATTTTTCCTTGGATTGCTAGTGTAGATTATACAGATACTAAAAATATGACTTACTCTTTAGAAGAAAATGATTACTAAATAGTCTGAAGCCTTGAAAAGCAGAACTAAGATTCTCCAGTTGTTTAAATTCTCTGACCTGACTTGCATTGTGTTAATATTGATTTTAGTATAAAGTATTAAACTCAAGCGTAGAACAAGTGCTTTAATTTAAACAAACCATTTAACATTTTGAAGATGTCCCGGCTGCTGACTTACAAAATGGAAAATACTTTAATTGCATTACAGCTTTTAAAGAACATAATGGAAACCTTATAATAATGGAAACTCGAGAGCAAGAGTGAGCTACCTAATCCTGAACTTTAAAATCACTGTCTTGTCCAAGAGAAGGTGTGCACGAGGTTGAACTAGTAGCCTTTATTTGCCAATTTATATATGGTAGTAGAAAATTTGGTCTCAAATTGGGGCATGGAGGGGAGAGCGTGTGAGGATTTTGTGCAGCAGAGAGCACAGAAAAATGAAGGTTCTGGAAAAAGGAACCTGGATGTGAGAACAAATTGAACATCCTTGGATGTGCAGTTGTTAATGATGTATGGATGATTTATCTGGGTCGCAAATTAGTGATGCTGAGGATACAGAGACACTAGTTCAGAGCTTGTGAAGAGCCAGCTCAGGTCTGTGGAGTCTGTCAGCTTTGAACTTTCATTTTGCAGAGTTGTGGAGGGGCCAGCTCAGCAGTGTATGCACTTTTAGTCTGTGCCTAAAAATCCAGGTAGACCTCAGCTAACAATTGTCTGAGCTCACTCTGTGTAGATCCTCCCAGGATTATGCCATGCTCCTCATTATCTCTTGTCATACCTGGAATACCTGGCTTGTTCTAGGTATCCGCCTCTGTGGCTAAAGAGTTGATTGTGTACTCATTCAGTTAATTTGTTAGCTGTGAGTCAGTGTCAGAGGAAAAATATCTCCCTGCCTTAGAGAACTTGGTCATTCTTGTTTTAAAGAACTGCTAAATATTGTTTAGTAATTTTATGACAAAGACTGGGACTAAATCTCTTTCTCCAGAGTGCAGTTTACTGCTGCGGTGGTGCAACGCACCCCACCCTTCTCCTCAGGCCACACCATGATCTCAGAAATGCTCATTATGCCTTGGCCTTGATGAATAGCACCTGTGCTCAGCTCCTCTGAAGCTTATCGGAAACATCATCTGCTCCCAGGAACTTGGGAGCTGGCTAAAGAGCTTCTGTTGCTTAACAACAGCCATGGAAACTTATTTTTCTTGCCTGAATAACAACCCAAGCAGTATAACATTTTTGTTGTTGAATCTTCAAAGAACGTTACCCACCTGAATTGTGGTCAGGATGGAAAATTACTGCGGCTAAAGCCATTCCTCATGGGAGCCTGTAAGCAGTGGTCCTGAGAGTGAAACCCTTTGTGCTCTCCTGGACCGCAGTGGGCTGCAACCAGCAATCTTCTCCTCACTGGGACAACTGTTAGGGCCAGCTAACTCTCAAATTTGTTATAGTTGAGTGCTGCCACTGAGCGCCCATGATGGAGCCTGGGCTGCAACCCCCACTCCCAGAGGCTCAACCCTTTGCCCATGGAGAAGGTGCAAAGGCATCTGATGTGAGTATTTTGCTGAATTTGAGGGGAATTTTCACCTTGTATACTTTGTCTATACCTTGTACATGCTCCTTCAGGTCTGTGTGTGTGTGCAGGTGTGAATATGCTGCAGCAAATGCACTGTGGAAGCTGCATTCCAAGCTTCTGTCGTACTTCAGGTCTGTAAATGACTTAGGCCTGTAAGTGAGTTACTGTTGTTCTACAGTAAATTTTATAGGAATATTTTGCTAACTTGTTTAAACTGAGCTATCGATTGAGTGCTATTAAGTTGAAGTGTTGTTAAAACCTTTAGGCCTAAACTGCTGGTCAGGTTCAGGGCTAAGTTTAGCAAGGAGGTCTACCCTGAATCTTGTGACTCACCGGGAGTCCTTTTATCCTTCAGCATTTCTATCCTTACCCTTTTCCATGCCCAGCCTCTGCATAGGTAATTTTTGGTTCATTTTAGTTTTAGATTGATTGATTTTTTAGATTTCAGTCCAATTTTTCTCTGCATCTTTTAACTGTCTAGTAAGTAGTAGAGTGGGCCTTGCCAGCGAACCTTGTTTTGCTTCCACTTTAATATTAACCCTGCTTTTGCTGGCACCTTTGCTGGTGATTCTTTGAACAACCTAAACCACTCATTTATGACAACTGCACAAATCATAAGACTGTCTTCAGCCTATTTCCAGCAATATCTGCTTGTCATTTTCTCTAGCACGTGTCACACAATGCCCCACTTGCAGTCATTCCTCCACTGCATAACCTTAGTCCATCTCTAGAGAGAAGGGACCAGGAACAAGAAGTATATGAGTGGAAGTTAATTTTATGTCATTTATAATGTCACTTTATGCTGTGTATGGGCAGCAAGGTTTTGGTAGCAGGGCAGAGAGAGGCGGCAGGGGTGGCCCCTGTGGGAAGAGGTCAGGGGCTGCCCCACGCTGGACACAGCCAGCAGGAGAGAGCTGCACTGCACACCCACACCAGGACACAGCTGAGCCCAGCAGCCAAGCTGGGGGCACCTCTCTGGAAATGTATTTCAGAAAGAGTATAAAATGTTACATGGAAAGAGGAGAAGGAAACAAAAAGAGTGAGGAGCAAGATGGGACACTAAGATCAGAGGAGATGCTCAGTGGCAGAGGAGACCGGGCACTGGTGTCCACAGCAGACCCACACCAGAGCAGCTGGATATTCCTGAAGGAACTGCAGGTTGTGCAGATCACATGTCAGAGCACATGCTCACTTTTAACTGCAGTACCGGGTAACAGTTTATGGAGAAACTCAAGCATTCTTAGGGTTGAGGGCTTCAGAGCCAAATAATGACACTTTTAGACTTATGTCAGTCACTTAGGAGCTCTATAGCCCATGTTATCAATACAGTAGAAACATTATGAGATTTATGATGATTCCAGTCTCCTTTTTTTTGACAGCAGGTTCAAGGCTGCAGTGCCTAATGGTTGTATCACCAAAAAAATATAAAAATCTGGAAATAAAATGTCAGTGCTAGTTTCTAACTCTTTATAACCTCAAATACTTTCAAAACAGACATTTGTCAGCCACAAGCTGCTGTCACTGCTGTTCATGAAATCAGTCATTTTAAGAAGCAAAGCAGTTTCCAAACAAAACAAATTTGAAGGTAAGGATTACTTAACCTTATCTTTAGTTCGCATAAAGAAAAATTTTTTCTGTATATCCTAAATATTTAATTATTTCTGTTATCAAAGTGGTCTCATGCTGAATGTAGTACAGAGAACCTTGCCAAAAAAAAAAAAAGAGGAATCAGAAAATGACCTGAAACTGAACTCTCCAAATTAGAAATAAATCAATGCCATGTGATGCCAAAGGTAAGTCAGAACTTTGATGGAGTCAGCAATAAATCTATGGGTCTCCAGTGCTGTTGTTCAGGCTAGGTAAAAGGGTACCTCAGGAGCCAGCACCTTCAGGTGAAAAGAATGGTAAAAATTTGCTTAGTCTCTGCAAATGTAGGAGTGTGCTCACTCTATCCCATTTATTTTGCTCTTAGAACTGGCATGTAGAGGGATCAAATCTGAAAATCATCCTCTTCCTTATATTTGAACTCTTTATTTTTCCTTCCAGCAATAAATCTGTAGAGCACGTGGTTCAGAGCTGTGGTTGGTATATGCAGGGAGAAGACATAAAAAGCCAAAGCTCAATAAGGGCTGAAACTGCTCGGTGTTGTGTCCGATATGAAGGGCTTTTAAAAGTATGCTAATAGCAAGAGGGAGGTCTAAAGAAAACATTAGACTGATACTTGTTGAAAATGGTCACCTGGCCGAGAGCAGGATTTTTCCATGTTAAGAAGCGATCACACTTCTTTATAGAGCAGAAATTCAAATAAATTAATTTTTTAAATCAGGTTTGCAGTCTTTTCATAATTATTTAATTACATATTTTGCCATGCTAGAAATAAGCTCACAGAAATGACAGAATCTGAAAAAAGGCAACTGTAATGAATTGCTAAGTATAGACCCAATTTATCTTTTACTTCTTTGCAGCTTCACCTTGAATTTATTTGGCCTTTTTGGGTCCAGGTGAGGGTGGTATAAACAAAAGAACAGTCACGATGGAGTCTGACGTACGGACGGCAGTGTGATTCCGACGGGGAAGTTTCCAGAGAACGCTGACAGTGCGCGGCGGCACGAAGGGCAGACCCCTGCAGATGGCAGCAGAGCCTCAGACTTGAGCACCACAAGCGCAGTGCGAGGTGTAGCCCGACACACAGCCCCCTGATGAGGACGCTGATTTCCACAGACTATTGCAGTGATATGTTTTGCTAGTAGTCAGCATGTTACTGATGCCGGTTTTTATAAAGTTTTAATAACTATCAAGTAGCAGAAGCATATTTTTTGAGCCTTTTGGAATCACTCCAATTTCCCAATGCAGACATCTCCTACCACTCTGTTTCAAATATTACAGGTGGGGTTTTTTCTCCTAAATATTTTTCACCCTTTAGTTTTGCAGCAAGTATTTGGCCTAGCTGAATTGGAGTAGCATAACACAGTAACACTTCTGTAATAGCCAGTTTAGTCATAGCGAGATTTAACTGACTGTTAAAAAAACCTTTCAGGTGGCAAATATTTAGTTCTAAAGACACTGCCTCAGAAACAGGATAAACAGATGAGTTCCAACACATGAAAAGATATGCCTGCTAACCTACTTGGATATGAAATACTGTTTCCATTACTTTTACTAGCCCTGAGGTCCTGAGGTGATTTCTTGAGCCTGCCATGCTGCATAGGCTATTTCTTCTTTGCTCAAATGTCTTTATCTCCTTTTTTTCCCTTCTTTTCTCACTAATGCAAATCCATCTTGTAGTTTGTGTCAATCATCTTTATATCTTCATCATCTCTTTTCAATTTCTAACATTCAGTTTTAAGAAACAATACAAAAGAGTAATGTTCAAAAAGAGCCTTGTGCAGGTAAACCTATATTTATAATAACTTTATTTTGTGGTAGTCCCTCTAAATTTAAAGAATAGTGTGGTACCCATTATGTTTTTGCTGTATTTAAATATTTTGATTGTCTTCCCGTTTCCACTGGCATTGCTTTATTTATGTGCTTATATTGTAATTTATTCAGGGCGATTACAGTGTCTTTTTACTTTTTGTACAAAGTATCTTCATATCACCCTTGACTGAATGACTGATTGTTAGCAAATGGCTGTCTATTTTGGCACAGTTTCCTGGCTGGTTCATCAAAAAGAGAAGGTATGAAATAGTGTTCTGGCAGGCTAAGTAAGCATAGTCTATGAAACTCGAATATGTTTTTGTTTCCAAAATGTAGATGTCTCAAGAGCAATTTTGAAGCACGTGGATGGGACAGCTCTGTTAGCTTGTTCAGAAGGTTTATTTCTCCAAAAGAGTAAATTTTGCCTAGTGTGGGTATATGATTTTTGATAGTGTTCCATTTCCTCTCCTGGAATTTTGTATAGTGTTACTGGATGCTAAAGATTCTCGGGTTTTAACAGTAGGGAAAACGGATCTCTGTAAAGGCTTTGGGATGCTTCTAGATGAAAGGTGTTATGGAAATTGTTGCCTGTTTTGCTATTTCATATAGTGTGAACTGATGAAAGACAGGGAAGGACTGGCAGTTACCTCTCAATATAATATATCACTTGCCTTAGGTAGGACCATTCTGTTTACTGAACACTTCATTCCGTCCCAGCGGAAAACCAGAGGTGGCATCTGCTGTTTTCATAACAACCCAGAGAAGATGCCGTGTCTCCTAATGGCTGGCTACCCCCGGTGGCAAAACAGCAAGGAAGTAATGTGAGAAACAGCTCTGCTGAAAATAACTTCAGTGATCACCACTGAAGCATGTGGATTCATTCCTACCACAGGTCTGTTTCCCCTACGGCAAATCTCTTCTCCCATAGTGGTGGATTGGTGCCAGGACTCTCTTGGGCATTCCCAGTTTCTTTTTTTATTATTATTATTGGAGCAGCATAGGAGGGCAGGATAAAGTGGAAGGGAGAAGCTGGTAAAATTAATATGCCATTATAAGACAAAATTACTGAGTAAACAAGATACTACTACTATTAATAGTAATAATTTTAAAAGTAGCTCAGCTTCTTACTTTTTCTGGAATTGTGTAATTCAGACATAGAGAAAAGTTGTTTTCAGTTTGTTCCTGTTCAGTGAGAGAGAGTGAGGGAAAGAGAACGTAACACTGCACTATGTCATAGCCACTTCTTTCAAAATTCAGCAGGGAGAAGTGAACAAAAGCCAGAACAATACTCACTGTGGTTGAAAATCTGCATAGGATCAGCATTATAACCCAAAAGAAGGCATCAGGACCACCCCTGAGCAACAGCTAACTTCTGGGTAAACCTGAATATTCACCCATTAATCAGATAATTAATACAAAATTAGATGAACTGTAGAATTGAGACTCCTGCAAATAAAAATATGCTGTGATCAAGAAATCATGCAACAGCTACCTGAGCTGAAAACTCACAGTTTATAGCAGAAGTAAAAACCCTTTTCAAGTGGCAAGGGTGGAAGGAGCAGGAAAGTAGTCTAGATAAATTGGTTAGTTTTACACTGGGGAGTTGAGTAGACCAGTACAGAACAACAAAAAATTCATGCTGCATCAAGACAACAACAGAAGTCTTTCAACAGGAAGAAAAATTTGCTTCCACTGTCTCTGAACAAAGTGTTTAATCCTGAGGAAATGAAACACCTTGCAAATGCACCCAGTAGCAATGCAAGGTATGAAGATGTTAATTCAAAACCACATGTCAGTGTGGGAAAGAGTATTTAAACACAGAAATATCTGAGACAGCCTCTCAAAAGCCTTCGCAGTCAAATGTTGCAGCTCGATGTTTGTGTACAGAGGTATGATTTAATATATAAAAATATTATTTTATATACCCATATAGTGTATATATATGTGTATATGTGGTTTTGTGTATACTTACACATAAATATGGAGAGAGAGTTTATTGTCACTCTCCAGGTATTTTGTAAAATAACTGGGAGCAGCCTCAAAGGGCATCACACTCAAAGATGAGATCAAGAAATGAAGAATAGGAGTATAATATCAAGGTGTAGATTTTTATCTGTGATTTTCAAATTATGGGAAGGGCCTCCCAGATTGCAATGGTGACTGGCTCCAACAACTGCGTCAACTCAGAAGCACAATTTAGCGTGCACAGCAACAGATTCTGTGACAACTATTGCTGGGCAAGGAAACAACACTGTTGGTAATTTGGTAATTTGGTGGTTCTTTTAAATGACTGAGAATATCTAGAATTTATTTTTGGGGAAGGGTGTGAAAAACTATTTTTTTTTTTGGTGAAGTAGTCAAGGAACTGATTTCACAGACAGGAGGTAGCCTGTTTAAATAACAAGAAAGAAAATCTATTAAGAAAGCAGGTTTTGGTGTACATTTCCAAGCCAAGAGACTCAGGTGATAGTGGCCATATGGAATGCTACAAAAGCTGTAATGTAAATACTGCTAAAAGGAAAGCTGTGTCCAGCGGATGGTTCCACTTTTTGAAAGGGCATGTGGTTACTCACTAAGGGCATATGGCTTCTCACTAAACAGAATTACAAAGAAATTACTGGACTGTTGGCCTGATGTGCACTTCTCAAAGCTTGTGGGTTTGTGTTTCCAGAGTTTTGATGAATTCAATACTGAAGTAGAAACTGTTGGATCCAAAAAAGAGCCTGAATCCAAATGCTGGCCAAGTTTGGTAAACTGATGTAGATGCAGACTTAGAAAACTGATATAGACCCAGACTTCTATTCTGAAAGCTGCTATCTGTCAAGTGGAAGAGTGTAAAATTTGTCTGAACCACATAGTTGAAATGCTGCTCTGGTACAGCACTGAGCAATTGCATTGCCTACATCTTTCTTGAGTTGCATTAGCATCATTAGAACACTTAAATATTTAATGGAACCTTTTGATGAAAAAAAGTGTTGGCATAAAAGAAAAAGTGAACAGGCTGCAAAACATTTAAAATAAAATGAATGGTTGTGAGCAAAAAAAGTATTCATCAAGCCAAAGTGACACCAGTTTAAATTGAAAATTATTTAAAATATATCTAGTGGGAAGAAAACTGCTGCAGGTTTTAGAATGTGAAACCTGACACAGAAATGAGCTGGTACCAGGAATCCCTCAGAAAGAAGCCACTTTGTAACTGAGGAACAGATACACTTCTGTCTTGTGTATTCTGCCAGATATATTCCGTTTTGGTGCTGCAGGCATGTACAGAAGGTTTCCAAGTATCAAAAGATCGATTCTTACATCAGCACTTCACAAAAAAGAAAAATGAATAATATGTCCTGGGGTAGAAAAGGCACAGGCAGGAAGTTACAGAGCCACTGAGAAAGAAGCATGGAACACAGTCCTGTAAGCAACCAGATGTAAAACATGGTATTTTTTAATTCCTAAAAATTCATCCTCAGAGAAGTCTAGTACATTGGGCTGATCATTCACAAGCAGCAGAGACAAAGGCTGTCTGCCTCTGTCTGCCTCCTTCCTTCTCCATTGCTCAGCCAAAAGAAATGAAAGCAGGGAAAGAGGGCAGGTCTAGCTCAAACACTTCTAGAGGTGGACAGTATGCATTGTAGTTTTCCTGATGGAGTTAGTATCAGTCTTCCAGTGAATGATACTTCAGTGAAGAGTTTCATGCAAAGTTTTTCTTCAACAAAGCTAAACTTGAGATTCAAGTTTGGTGAAAGCATGAGTACTTCCATGTGGAACTGAGAAATGTTGGCATCTTGTCACCTCTCTGAAGTGATTTTGGCTATCCTGAAGACAGATAATAATTTGCATTATAATAAATATTACATTGAATCCTTAGAAAAACCTATTTCCCTGCTGACGTATCATCTTCTCACTGACCTATTCCTACAATTTTTCCCCAGGAGGAGCTGGTTTTCAGTATGATCCCAGTAGGAAAAGGACTCAGACTCTGCAAAGTATCTCTTAAAATGCTTTCTGTTTACACTAGCACAGGAGAGAAAGAGAAGATGGTAGAGATAATTTTACATCCTTTCAGATGCTGGGAATCCTGAGCTGCACAGCATCAACAGGCTTCCAATCAGGACACAGCATACTGTGCAGATCCCACCCATGATCTCATGAAAGACCATGCAGCATTTTGGTCTTTGAGCTCTTGCAGGATTTTCTTAAAAGAAAACAACTCTATTCATCATTTCTAGTGTCAAACAAAAAGTGCTCATGAGAACTTGTTGCTGCACTTTTTAGATAAAGGCAAGGACAGGCAGGTGGTGCAGTCACTGCTGCTGAGTTGGAGCTGCCCGCAGGCCCCTGTTACCATTAGCTGGATGAGTTTTCCTGTGGCACAGGGACATGCACAGCATGACAATGTCCTGAAGGCCAGGCTATAAGTGGAACACAGCACAACACAGCCCTGTGCCTGCTGAGGGTAACTGTGAATTGCTGCACAATGGTCTTCTGGTTCCTATCATTCCGCTTAGGATAATTCAGGGAACAGCTAATTGCATACTTCCCTCCCTCTCTCATACATCTCATCCTTTTATATAATTTTCAGGGATTTAGCTATCATTGGGAACATGTACAATTTTCTTTCCCCTTTGTTAAACAAGGCTTTAGAACAATTGCAGTAGGCAGACTCTTGAAGAATTAATTCCAGGTTTTACAATGTATGTGGTGCAAGCCTGGACAAAGTGTTCAGAATTTTAGTCAGTCTAGGAAAGTTCCCAGAACGGCTGAACTTATCAGATCTAATACTGAATCTTAGTGATTAATCTTATTCAAGGACATGCCAGACAAACTGGAACCAAATACTTATTCATGCAGGTGCTATAGAATTTTTTTCCTTTTTATAAAAATTTTGCATCTTTGATATTTGAGGGGTATTTGTTTGTTTTTTGTTTGTTTGTTTGGTCAGTTATTTGAGATGATCTGTCTCAATTAAAACTAAGTTGTTCCTCTTGTTTTCCACTGTCCTTTTTTGTCTTCTTCCTTACCAGATGACAAAAATGTTACTGCCTTTTTACTGCCCAGATGCACTAGACCAGCCCTTCATATTGTTCTAGTTCTGTCATTCTGTCTTTTTCTCAAGTAAATTTGTCTTTCTTTGGTCCTTCAAATCTTTCCAAGAAACACTAGATAGACTTTCTAGAATTGTTGTCCAGGTTTACATTATTCTCCATTTCCTATCCACATCTCATTTACCTAAATACTTGATACTTTTTTATTGCAGCTTTCAGATAGGGACTTGCTAGTGCCAAGGAATTAAATCTGACAAGAGAACTGATAAGATAAGACAAACAGTTGAAAAGGGACATTTCTAAACTGAGCTTTTCTTAGGTTTTGTGGTTTTTCACCTTGGCAGGTTCTAACCAAAAAGGTGAAAACATATCAAAATCACAAACTTGATCATTAAACATTCAATTTATTACAGTTCGACCTCTAAATATTAGATTCCAAGCCATGCTTCCACTTGAGACTTTTCTCCCCTCTAACCACCAGTTTCCAGGGTATGTTAATTATCAAGCTTCTGAGATGCTAAGTGTTCAGCAGGTTTTCTTAACATTTTTGTTAACTCCTCTTTTACAGCAGTGCAGGAGTGAGTCATTTGCTGAAAACCAGACATACCTTTGTATCTTATTGCAGTCCTGTGTTACAGCAGTATCTATAAAATATATGGTCAATATGTATGCAGTGGTACTCAGTTTTATTTTATTTTACTTTCTTCACAGGTAAATCGGCAGTGCTCATTTTTCTTGTTTAACAAAATCCCCTCATCAAGAAGAGTCCAGGATATGAAAACACTAGAGAGAATGTGTCTCTTTTAAGAATTGTTTGCTAAAATTTCCTGGCCATCCTAGGATCTTGTCCACAAGCTTCAGCTTACCACACAGATGTTCTGGAAAAATTCCTGGTGGGAATCTGGGCTTGTGATACCTCTTGACCTGGGATATCTCTTGGCTCATCCTGGAACAATTACTATTAATTTCCATTTTAATAATTTTAAGTATAGGCAAGTCAATATAGGAGCTAAAAACATTGGAGAAAAAAATGTTAGAATAAACAGAGTGTTGACAGTTGCTGATGTTTTACATGACAGAGTCACTTTGTCCCACTTTCAACTACTTTGCTTTAAATGTGATTGACTGCCTGCAGCAGTGCTTATAGTCATGCTCTCTTCTTTGAGATTAACTGCTGTTAGCATCAATTTTATTTAAATTTATTTAAATTAAATTTAAATTTTATTTTAAAATTATCATTAGAGACAGAAAGAAGAAAAACAGTTTAAAAGAATTACAGTAATACTTCCTACTTCCATGAAAATACAATAATTTGTTAGTCAGGTTCTACAGAGTAACAACGATTAAAATTCAATGTTACCATGTAACCTGAACTACTCTTTAAAAGGGAAGAGAACAATTCTCTGAGTCCAGTCTGTCTATGAGGTATTTTCAACATTACTACCTGATTCAACTGATATCCCCATAAATACCTTCCGGTCACTCTGATCCGTGATAAAATTTCTTCCTAACCATCAGTATGAGGAAGAGTTAAATCTCAAGTTCGTGAGGTCAACATCAGAGAAATTACTACTAGTAAAGACATCAGTTTATAATTGTCAGTGTTTCAGGAAAGGTAAAAAGGACACTGCTTTGAGGAGCTGAATTATCCAAGCAGCCAAAAAATGGCCATCCTGGGGCTATCCATCCAGGGCTACAAGAATGACCAAGGGCATCCTTGAATGAGGAAGTGAGCTAGGAGTGTTTAGCCTGGAGAAGAGAAGGCTCAAGGAACATCTTATAAAACTGTACAAATATCTGAAAGGATGGTGTTAAAAGGATGGACCCAGACTCTTCTTAGTGCCTTGTGACAAGAAGCAATAAGCACAAGCACTAAGACAGTAAAATAAGACACTTCTTTCCTGTAGTTGAACATTGGAACACGTTTCCCAGGGAGGCGGTGAAGTCCCCATCCTTGGTAATATTCAAAACTCAACTGAATGTCATCTTGGGCAACTTGCTGTAGCTCACCCAGCTCAACTAGACAAGTACAGAAGGTGTCCTTCATTCTCACTTATTCTGTGAAAAATAAGTGCCAAGTACTCATCTTCTGTCTATCTGTCAGATCCTGCTTGTTATAGTGTGAATATTTCTTGGTGCTTAGAGTCCTTCCTAACAGCTTTCATTCTGAGTCTAGAACTCTCTGCACCTTTCCCTTTCTTATATATATTCCCACATTCCTTAAGTGCTGAATCTACCCCCAGACTACTGTGTAGAATCTGGCAGGAGCAGTGCCACACATTTGTTTCTGGCATCACAAAAGCACTGTCTGTTTTCCTTGAGTGCTGTGTGTCCAAGTGACACAGCCTCCAACAGAGCATTAGCAGAGATATCAGCCTTTGGAAGGTTGTGGTTAAGGCAAGAAGACAGCTTCACTGGGTGTTTCTGTCAGGTTTGCCCCCTTTCTAGCCTGATTGCTTTCTGCCAAGAGATTTTCAGCCTTCTTAGGAGTGTGCATCTTAGCCTGAAGATGAAAATCTATGATTTCCTTGAAACCTTGTCACTGTACCTTCCCATCTCCCTGAACTCTTGAGTTCATCAAATGTAGCCTCAAGGGACAGTAATTCGTCACTGAGTCCCTTAAGCTGTCTGTGCTGTTTATGACACTTGCCAATGGAGCAAGCTATGATATATGGAATTTTTAAGGGGTGTGACAATCAGGAGGTGACCACTGAGGATCCCATCATTTTCTCCATTCATAGATGAAGTTGCAGTCCAGATGAGCTTCTCTTTGTCTTTTCATGCCTAGCTTTGCTCTGGTCCTCATGATGGATATTGCTCAGCATTCCCCTTAGGACTGTCATGGCTAATAATGTGCTGTGATGATGGACAGTGCAGAGAATGAATACTTGTCAAGATCACAGTCCAACAAGTCTATCTATATCAAAATTAGAATTAACAAGTAGTTAATTTCAAAACCTCAGACTTTCAGTTAGGCGTTGAATAGATAGCTTAAAGTAAACTTGAGAGAATATGAATAAAAGAGGAGCATTTTTTGGTATTAATAAGGGTGGGAGCATAGTAAAAATTGGAATAGGATGGAAAGTTGTTATTCTTGAGAGGTCCATGAAGCAAACTCAAGGATTTATCTGAAGAATTTGTCCTATGGAAGCATTTCTGAATTGCATTCTGATACAGCTGGAAAGCCATAAAAGCCCTGAGGAACAAGAGAAACTGACTGTGCTACTTAGTGTACACGAGGAACTTTGTGGTGAAGCTTACTCTCCTAAATCCTTCACTACTAGGTAGCAGTAGGACAAATTTGTCAAGAGAAATTAATCCTTGCCTGAAAAATAGCCTGCTACTTGAAATAATGTCAGCTGGAAAGCCTGTACCCATGATAAGTTTACTAAATGTTTTAATGGGTCTTGTGCCAATAATGAGCTTATAAAATATACGACTTGTACTTTGTAATGTAATGCGTTGCCCAAGTGCATTGATTTCCTTTCAGTTTCAAGGCGTCAAGAATTTTTAATGTAATGAGCTTGTTTGCAGGCTGTGCAAGCCTTCTGAGAGAGGAGAAGGTTGTGACTGCACCAAATGTGAATTATTCAGTGTAAACACATTTCTGTGCAAAGCAAACGAAAGTAGTCACTCTGCCACTCTGTTTTATTCTTCCTGTATTTTAAGCCTCTTCAAAGGATAACACTTATCTGCTTTGTTATTGCTCTTTAATGATGCTAAGGTTATTCTGGAAGACAGAAGCAATAAGGATGCTAATTTCTTGCTCTGACATCTATCTCACATTTCCATCCCTCTCAAGGTTGTCAGGAGAGAAACCTTTTTAGCAACTTGTATGAATATTCTACCATTTAGAAATGTCCAGCACATAGCGCAGTAGCTGGACAATCTGCTTTAATGAGAGAGGCATATGACTGGAAGTAATTCATCCCCATGCAGGTTTTTCCCTGACATTTTTTATTTTCTCTCTCCCCACAAGAGGATTATCCATGCAATTATTGGGGTTTGTTATGTTTCCACAGACAAATGAGATGCAGAAACAGCTGTTGGAGGAACTGCTGCAGGAGTTCACTATGCTGTTCTTTGCTCAGTAGCTAGTCCAGAGCGTACCAGTGAAACACTCACAGTGTTTTTCAGATCTCCTAATTCTGTGGGCTAACATGGAGAAGAAGAGAGAAAGGGAGAGGGAGACAAAAGGTCACAAAAGGGAAAGAACAAGCTGGGGAAAGATCTTGATGGTCTCTATCCTATGCTCAAGCAGAAAGACAATCACTGTAAAACAGTCTGTTCTGTATCACTGGAAATCTTACTGAGAGAAACCCCAGGGACAGCTAGAGGAGAAGAAGCAAAATCTCTAAACTCCAAAAGATGAAGAATGTTAAGTCCCTAAATCCAATCTCTGGGCAAGTTCCTCAGATTATCTTTGTCGTGATATTCTGCTCCAGGATATATCCAAAGTTCAATAGAAAGTGCAATCTTTACCAAAAAAATTGGGGTAAAGTGAAACATAGGCAATTACTCAGTTCTGGCTCTAATTAATGAAGAATTATTCCTGTCATAAGTTCCACCTTCTTTTTTTTTTTTTTTTTTGTCTCAGTATATATTTTGAACGATTTCAAAATTCCTCTCTATTTCTGAATTCCATTTTCACTAAGTAAAACTGAAAGACATTTCTCTAAAGAGCAAACCTAATTTTTTCTGCTGTAAGTTCTATTTCAATGTCTCTCAGTACTCAGAAATATTAGACAAAAATTCTAGAACATAAGACCCGATAACTGCAGAATTCATTGCTAATTTCTGCAGACTCACATTTTTCTGGTTATGGCTGAAGTAAATTCAGGGGCAGAACTTTATACTTACACCAAGAGAATTTGTGTAACAAATAAATTCAGTATTGCCCACATTTACATGGGTGATAAATGCAATACATCTTCACTTAGGAATATTTTGTATTCCTACATAATGTCACAAAAAGTTCAGTCAGCAATATGAATTAGCACTATAGAAAGAACGTAAAGCTGGAATATTCACAATTGAGCAGGAGACACTCCTAGTACCACATAAATTACGGACTGAAGCGCAGGCAGCCTACATGCTGCAGTATGAATGGTGTAACCACCTGCAGAGAGCCGAGGCGGGAGTCACCAGCTGAGGTTCCTGCTGCCTGCTGCTGCTGCTGCTGCAGGAACCTACTCTCCCTTCACGTTTGTGACAAAACCACACGTGTCTCCCCCTCACCTGGTTCAGTCTGAGACATCCATCCAAAGTTAAACATGTTTATGCTAGCCTGGGCCATCATAAAAGAAGTAGGTTTTCAGGGAAGAAGGAATATGGCAGCTGTCAGAGGGTGGCAACATGAACAAGAATATACACAGAACAGTGTAGTATTTATTGTTTTTACTGAGACCTGGCTGGATGTCATATAGAAAAGGAAGTGCTGCAAAAGAGTAAGAAGGAATAGAACCTGAAGAAATCATCCTTGTATTAAATCACAGTGCCTCAGTAAGATGTGTTGCACTGGGGAAGAGGAGGATTTATTTAATAAGACTAATTTCAATCTACTTTTATTTTTAAAATTTATTGATTCTTTGCAACTCAGCTATGAAGGTCCTAAAATAAAAGTAGAAATACAATTCAGAAACCTTCAGAAAGTTATCCCATGACAGAAATATATTGTGACATACTAAATTATAGACACAAGGCAATTCTACAGTTTTCTGAATGTCCTGATAAACAGATTCCCCTTGAGCTCAGAATTTAATACGCCAGAATAGCAGACAGTAAATCTTGGAGTCAAGAATTCAGGACGGACTATTAGAATGAGAAGTTCTGTTTTGGAAAGCAGTGAACAACATGATTCAGAATTATACAGTGTAACCCAAAGGAGGCAAAAATCCATTTTGTAGTGTATCTACAGTGAAACAACCAACTTAAACAGTGTGGTTAGTACGAAAAAAAGTGAGAAAAGAAAATGAATACTTTATGGGTGGCTTATATATGTATGATCTTAGAATGAGAGAGTTCTTCAGTCTAACAGAGAAAGCTGTATGGTAGACAGCAATTAGACTAAAACTTTTAGTAAAGAAGTTCATTAACTGCTGGAAAAACTTCTTTACGAATGTGCTAAATTCATCTCCCTGAGGCCTTTATATATAGATGAGATCTTCACATAGAAGATACATCCAGCTCTCCTGGAGGATATATCTTTTTTAAAGGAATTAGTTGATAAATTCAGTCGTTTATGAGAGGCAAAGTTTGGTGAGATTATTGCAAGAGTCTTCTGGCCTGAAAAGCTACAACACTTCTTGGGGGATTTTATCTACAGAGCCACAGTAAATCCATGCTTGTGTGAGGAATTCTGAATGACACAGTTATGTGGATTTTATTTGCTGTGATGCAGTGTGCAGGACAGACAAGTTATCCACAATCGTCTCAGAAACAAAACTAAATATGCTGATTGACTTTGTGTTTACAGAATGCTTGCTTTTGCTTTCAGTCAGGAAGAGATGTGTCTTTATTGTAGTCTGGCTTCTAACACAAATTACTCAGGGCAAGTATGCAGGTTACTTCAGGATACTACAGCACTGGAGACTGTTATCTGAATATGAGTACTTTTTTTTTCTTACAGCAATGCATTAGATATATCTTTCACATTACACCAGTAAAGAAAACTTACTAAGGAAAATAATTCCTAATATAGCTTCATTTCTTCAGTTTTGGCAGAGATTTCAGATTTTTTCTTTGGTAAAGAGCTTGTGCTTTTTATTACAATTGAAGACAACTTGTGTCTCAAAATTGGAAAAAAAAGTAGTAAGTGTCTGATAAAGTAAAATTGAAACAAACATAAATATAGTCTCCTGTTGCTATTTAACTTCATGCAGTGAAGATACATATATAGAGAAAGGTTGTTGAACTGGAATTCAATAGCAGCAGACAAAAGTGTGTTGAGTACTGGGTTGTGTTCAGTGTTTATAAAATGAATCATTAGGACTGAAAATCTTATGTCAGTTTTCACGCCACATATCAGTAAAACAGCAAAACTTTCTGAAATTTAGTTTTGTGTGCATATTTCAATGAATATGTGATGCTTTCTACTCTTGAATTAACCAACCATGGTTAGAAAAATGAAAAATGCTTGCAGTACCAGTGATGGAATAAGAAATACAATGCAAAAACAAAGGTTGAAAGGGTAGATTCTATTGAATAGGTTTAAGAAAAGACAGTTCTTTTTCTTAGTTATTCATATAAGCAGATACCATCATAACATGGAAACAACTGAATAGATCAGAAAAACTAAAAAAAATTAGAGGTTTTTAACTCTAGATTAATGACAAACTGTTACCAGGGGAATGGTAAGATGTATCTTTACATGTCACTTTTCTGGTTTCCTGATGGTTTAAAACAAAAATGCTTTTTGTAACGTAGGAGTGATTACATTGTTAGGTGTATAATTGTAAAATTATTGAGATGCATTTTTTTTCCTGTGTAGTAACAAATAAAGCAGAACATATGTGGCTCCCAGACACCATTAAATGTTCCTTGGTCCCAGATAGTCTTAATAACCCTCAGCTTCTATAGGCACAGATATAAGACACCTTACTCCAGTTAATTTTGGATTGAAAATGGTACTAAAGGTGTCATTGTGTTCTGTCCTTTGTACCTTCCCTTCTTTCCCTGCTCTTAAGAATCACCGAGACTTAAATGCCCGTTTTTTACTCTTTGTACAATATTAAATTCATCTATTTACAGTCAGACACTAGCATGAAATAGGCATTTTTTTCAGCAAAGAGATCGAGCACCAGAAGTGGAAAATGCTCACATTCCTTTCTGTCACAGACCAGAGCTCAAATTCAGCTCCCAAGCCAGCGAGGTGTGGTTGCTCCGGGCCATGACAGCCTTTGGTGCAGTCGTGGCAGAGCCATGCATCAGTCCTGTCATGGGGGCCTGAAAGTGGCACGTTCCAGCCCAACTCCTAACACAGAAAATCTGGGAACCAGGAGCCTGAGATCTCTCTTATTTTCAACTGCTTAACCATAACCATAATTTTTGAGATATCTCCATAAAATCCTTATTTTCTGTTGGATGCTTTTGCTGCACCAAACTTCAAGGACAAGGAAGTTAAGAAATTAATGCAAAACTTGAAGGATGGAAACATATAAACAATTTTTTTTCTACCACTGACTGTTTTCACATACAGTTCTCTCTGGTCTGGGTGACAGTCTGCAACAGAAACACGAAATAGATCAAAGAAAAAAGCTGGTCTCCATAGGCATGCACTTTAGTTCTGAGATGTGAGAAAAAGATGGGTTGCTTGTTGCCTATATTTTATCAGATTCTCTGGATTTTTCAAAAGCCATCTGTGTACACACAAAAAAAGCATGTTTGTGCATATACAACAACTATTTGTTGATGGTTTTGTGTGAAATGAAGAAAAAAAGACCTACTTATGACCTGTTTCATCTGTTTAGTCTTGACTTACTTGCGGTTCAAAGAAAATCCACTGCTGGAAAAGAAATGAGAGTATTGTACAATGTGCTGTGTTGATTTTTCATGTTAAGACTTTAATAACCAAGGGCTCTTCCTGGCTAAAATGTTGCGGATCTTTGAAGGCTTCACTTGAAGCATGCGGTGTGTCCCTTGGTAATCACGGTGGCGTTTATTGCAGTTTGTAGCCCCACCCGTCTTTGCTCACTGCTTGGAATCATGGCGTGTCAGCAGCTGCCTTTGAGGGAGCTGTTCTTCAGCAGTGTTAAAGGGGATATGCTGTGGCATAATAATTAGTTTAGAAAATTTGAATTCCTTTTAAAATTGATTCATTCCCTGCTGGCTAGATTTTACTGAAAGAGCTAGGATTTATCCAATTTTGTCTTCTACTGATATTGTTTACACTACTGAGCTCACAGCCTATCGTATTCTGCCAGTCTCTCTAATCCTTGCATATGAGTTGTATGATGAGTAGGAAACATGAGAATATATTGGGTGCTAGATTTTATAGATTTTATTACCTGATACAACTTTAGTCCTTGGAATTATGATTACTGTATTACTAAATATCTGAAAAGGAATATTGTATCACACTATTTCAGCCATTCTCCCTAGGGAAATTACACTCCCATCCTACATCATTTGAAACCATTCAGAAAATCTTCTAAGAACTCATAGAAATATAACACTTTCAAAGGTTTATTTTATCTAGTAAGATGTTTTGATCTGGTTTCTCCCTTGCTGTGCCTTTGTAAGTTGTTGTATCTATTCCTGTGGCTGGGGATCTAACACGAAGTTTGAGATAATAATGAAATATTATAATGGACCTTAAAAGACTTCATGCAGAGATTACCACGGCATCACTATCACTGGGTTATGAGAAACCTTTTGCAATGAAAATATATAGAGACTCGGGACTGTGACTGCATCATTGGGGAAAACTATGCAGTGTAACTATCCTGATGGCTGAAACTGTCTCCTCTGGCATTTTGCTTGCAAAGGAGGCAAGAAACAGTCGGACTAATCATTAAAATTGTCAAGAGTTTTAATGATGCCACTGACTGGCAGGGAAGGCATGCCTCAGGTTCTTGGATGTAACAAGAAATTCCTCATGTTTCTAAGTCACTGACTTTATTTCAGGTATTGTCTGTTAGAGCGGGAACTGGCTTTTGACATCTCTCTTTCATCTGAGCATAGGATGACTTGGATTGTAGCAGAGCAAAGGCTGCTTTCTAAGTGACCATTCAGAGTGCTGGCTGAGAAACCTGAAATGCCTTTGTGTAAGCAATGAAAGGATCATCCAGAGCAGCTCTCTGGACAAAGGCTATGCCTTTGAAGGAAGTTATATACAGGGACCAGAATCCGAAATGCTGCTTTTCAGATTCAGGAGGCAGGTGAGCAGTCCTTACAAGAATTTTCCTGAAGAACTAAGCACAATACAACAAAGGATGTAGGGCAAACTGCACAGACAAGAAACTCCTGTTTGTTTCTAAATGTTTATAGAGCAAAGAAACCTCAAAGAAACCTCAGTTAAAAGCAGGACAATGCCATTTTAGATACTCATGCATGGTCCCAAAACTTAAGATCTGAATGGATTCAAGATACTTGGATTCATAGTCTGGATATTGTGCACTTGGAGTGTTTAAGTAGCTCACAGGGCATATTGAGTATGTGTCTGCTCACTAAAGGAGAGACTTTGGGCTCTGATCATTGAAAGGGGTAACATTTTGGGTATAAACAGTTAAGTGGCACATGGTTTTCTTTTGGAGCCTGCAACAGTGCCCCCAACAGTGATTGAAAACTGATTTCTTGTTCCTTATTTTGATGAATTAGTTGTGTCTCTCTCTATTTTTATATACATCTATCTTCCTGACCCTTCAGTATTATTTTTAAAAAATAATGTTAAACTAACCTACAGTTTCAAAGACAAGTCCTCGAATTTTAGGAAGCTTGTTAGGCCAAGTTCTATAGGAAAGCTTGATTTATCATGACTGTATATATTAGGATATAGATGGCATACTATATACTGCCAAGCATAGATTTTAGTGGTATGATCATGAGTTTTTCAGTTTGTTTTCTTTTTCTCCCACAGAGCCCTTTTATCCTTTAAGTGATGGAAAAAAGGAAAATATGGAAAAATGAAGGAAAAAAAGGTAAAACACTTAAAAAAAAAGACTGATAATGGGACTGAGGCCTGACAGTAGAAGGGGGAACACAAGAAGGAATACACAGGTTGAAAAGAAGTGCAAAAATACAGCTGATGATAGAGGTAACCTGTTTTTCTACTGGATGATACTGAATAACAATATGTTAAAAACTACTGGAAAATTTTATCAGTAAAATTTGTTTAATTTTTACTTTTTGCTTCTGAATTAAATAGACAAACATAGAAAGTGGCCACTGAAAACCACAACTTTCCTAATTAACATCAGTTAGAACAATCATTACCCTCTGGATTAAATCCCTATGCTGAGAGAGAAATTCAGATGAGATCATTAGCAAAAAGTAGTTAACCATGAACCTCTGATGAGCTTTAGTAACCAACCCCTAGAGCTATGAAGGTCTATTATCACACCTACAAGGAAATAGAACAGAGTCCCTCTGCCCACCATTATTCTTATTTTAAATGGGTTTACAAATACACTGATTAGCTGCCCCAATTTTACTTCTGCATGTTACAGTGTATGATCTGCTTTGATTGCAGAACTCTAACTCCTATTGATGTCGACAATAGTGGTATTAAAGCACCAAAACCCAACATCTGCATTGCCATGGCAGGAGATTGTAATATGCTCATTACTAAAAAAATAACAGATCTTCCAAGAGATTAAGCCAAGGAACTGCCCTTTCACAAAAGGAAAAGTACAAAAGCACTGGGTGCTGGATGCTCAGCAGAAACAGAGCTTCTATAATGTGTTCTAATCAAACAGGGGTCACAACAAAATCAAAACCTAAATATTTTGTTTTGTGGAATTGGACAAGGGAGCCTCAAGATGCAAATATCAGCAGTAATAGAACGTACCCCATTGCTTATTTCATTCAAGTTCTGCACTGGACAAGCATATTGTACATTAATTGATGGCTGGCTTGAAAATCTGCTGAGATTTTATCCAATATATTTTTATTGCCACTCAGTGAGGGTGATTTTTTTTAAAAATAATTTTAGTGAGCCACATAACCTAAAAATATCTGAAGGGACCAAGTGTGACCCTGTTAGCACCACTGAAAGTGTTTAATTTTGCCTCTGCACTCTCCTAAAGCTGCATCTACTGTAGTAGCTAAGTGTGTGCAGTTTTAGTAGTTGCAGCTTTGATGCCAAAGTGCTTATGTAAACATAGTGTCCAGAATGGTTCTAAATGCTTAAAGATTTTTTCAAGCATGTTTTTTGTTTTTTATAGTTCCCTCTTAGAGGTGTAATGACAGAATTAGACTGCTGCCAGTTCTCCAGCCAACTTGCTTAAGATCAAAGGGAGAGCATCTTCACTTCACTGCAGCACTGACTGCGGGTAAGAGCTCCCTAATATTTTCCTGTTTTATTTGTCTGTGTAGACTTGTTTCTGTATCGTATACTCACTGTTAAAATGGCCTAGGCTCTACTCACACCACCCAATAAATTTCTTGTTATATTGAAAAAAGCTACTGACTAGATCATGAAACCTGAACAAGGGAAAATTTTTTAAGATTATAGAACAACCAACACAACAAACGGTTAGTAAACTATTTTTCCCAAGTTAAGAACATTACAAAAAGAATCACTTTTGTAAGTAGTTTTGTTTCTCTTCATATTATATTTTCTTTGAGTACTATTGAAGTGTACAGATACTACTAAAAAGTTCACTTGCTATTGGAGCAGGTAAGAGTCTTGAAGAGAGATTTGCAGCGATTTGTCACGGTTCCTGCTTGAGGAAATTGTTATGCATTGATAAGTGATGGCTTCTCATGATGGACCTCGGTGAATAAATTATATGCTCTTTCAAACTACTTTGATGTTTGAATATCTTGGACAGCACTTAAGTAGGACTCTAGCACACCTGATCTTTCATCTTAGACAGACCTCTCTTTTAAAAAAGACCCCATGTCTGTCATTTTGCTTCAGAAGCCTATTCCTCAATGCAATTTCACTTGAGAAGTTTTTAGTGCTGCTGTTCCTGAAGGTTTGTTCCACTTGATCTTGGCAGGTATGACTGCACAGTAACCCAGAGATGATCAGCCTCACACAGTAAACATCAGGGGCAGACTGCTCGCAGAGGCTGGCTGCAGCCTCTGAGCACCATGGAAATAATGATTCCTACTGATTATTGCTGGATTTCATAACCACAGAAAATAGGGAAAATTACTCTTAATGAAAATCCCAGGCAAAACGTTGAGGAGTATTGTAAAAGAAATAATCAGCGATATATTTTGTCACAGAAAACTTGCAGTGCTGGAAATTACGGTGACAGGGTCTGTTACTACCATTTTCCATGATGAGTCCGAGGAACCAGGTAGAATGTTGTAGCACCTAGTGAATACGTTGGTGAGCCTTCATAAAGTCCTGCTTCTTAGTGATCTAAATATTACCTTTATGATACTAACAACAAGTGGTAATATAGTGTTACAGTTCAAAAGTCTTGAACTTGAATGTCTAAACTTCCCAAAGGAAATGGAACAGACTATACCAAATAGACATCCTGAAGATTTCTGAAACTGAAGTGTCTACAGAAAACAGTAATTTTAATAGCAATTTTTTTAAACATAGACTTATTTTTAAAAAGTAGACTTTAGAATATAGTTCTTGAAGATTCCATCTTGTTTTTCAATATTTTTCAATGAAATATTGCTTTATTTTGTGTAAAAGATATGGTCAACAATGCTTTGGTAAACTGCACCAGTGATATCAGTCAGTAGTCACTAGTAACTTTAGTCACAGAGATAAAGCATATCTTGGAAATCACTGTAATTCTGCAATAATTTCATGTCGGTAAAATAATTTTTATTGAGAATGAGTGAATTTTCTTAGACTAAATAGAGCTGACCTGAATATTTCTTCCTACTCAAACCAGAACTAAAACCCTGAAAGCTGCACAAACTCAGAGAAATTCTGGTTAAAGTATTCTAAGTTTGTTTGTGTGGTTAGTTCTGTAATTCCAAAACATGGAAGAACTGAATTTACCAAAATGCTAAAGCAGGGCAAGAGGTGATGGTGTTTCTGTCTGGACTGTGAGCAGGGAAGATTGAGTATATTGTGAACTTGCCTTCTGGAGGCTGGTGCTGCCTTGATCCCTAGAGTGCTGTAACAATGGTTTAAATTGAAGGCTCTGACACTTTCTATGGGGCAATATTTCACAAGTCAGTAAATACCACTGCCAAAATTCTTTAGTGATATTCAACCTAAATAGTCTGTTACTTTGGCTTTACCTGTATCAAACAGTTGAAAAAGAGAAAAGGATGAAAATGAAAATGCAAAAAAAAAAAAAAAAAAAAAAAAAAAACCAAAAAAAATAAAAGGAGAAAAAAAAAAAAGGAGAAAAAAAAAAAAAAAAAAAAAAAAAAAAAAAAAAAAAAAAAACCCAAACAAAATACAAGGAGGAAAATAAAGAGAAAGTGAAATATGGATAGATGTGTTTCTTTTGGCTAGTTTTGTTAGAGCTTGTTATTTTAGTCTGTGTAAAAAAATTATAGCATTTACAAAACATCAGCAGAATAAGCGAGAAAATAAAAGTTGTTGAATATAATGTGGGATACACATGGAGCAATTTTCTGAGCTTCAGATTGTAATTTTCTTCTGCACGGCATTGAGAAAAAGAAAGAGGTAAAATAAAGAGATCAGAGAGATTTGCAGCTATGTCACAATGGCTAAGTACCTCAGTGGGTTTCTTTCCCCAGTGTCTTTTTCATGCAATAAAATCCTACTCATTTTTCTTCGTAACAAAATTTTCCTTTGAGCCTTTTTTCCTACCTTCACTAAACCGCAACTTCTTTTATATTCTTCTCAAGAGGGCTTGGCCAGTGGCTTTTACTTTTTGTGATATTGTATTGAAATCAAGTTTCTGCCTGGCTGCTGGAGTCTAGAAAGATTGAAGGGAAATATTTATCTTTTCCTTTCCCTTCCCATACCTTACCTTTCTTTTAGAAAAGCCAGATCCATCTGACCTGGAAGCTGCTGAGAGACGTGGGGGTTAGTTCATCCAACAACCAAAATCTGAAAATGTTAATGTTTGTTGGTATATAACCTTTGCAATCATATTAAGGAACAGTGGAAATAAAAAGAATCCTGGTATTCAATATTAGACTAATTGTTCTAGTTAATATAAGTGAGATTCTTCTTTCTCTTGGAATTGTATGACTCTTGCTTTTTGAGGACTTCAACCATAAAGAACTATGCATAATCCCATAGTTAAGGCACAGGAAATTAGAATGACATCCAGTTTGTAGTCCTTGCTTTTAGTGTTGCTCATATCAGGTGAAAAGTTCAGGACAAGGGCTTCTACCTGGAGTTTTGCAGGATGAAGTTGAGTTTGCAAACTTAAACACTGTCTGCATGCCCCTCTGCTGGCACTGTCATCCCCATCTCAGTGACTGTAGAGGAGTCTTCATGTCATAACCAAATAGGGAGAATAAAAAGCCATCTGTCTCCTCTCCCCTTCCACAAAGGGAAGATATACAGCAAAAAATCACATCATGTTGATTACTGGTGTGCACTCTGAATCTGTGGTGTCATTTAGTGCCTCCTTTCAGTGAATATTTCTCGATGGTTGAGATTAAAGTGTTCCAAATGAGCATTTTATTTGGTTCTAATGAGGCTGCTTCAGAACGTTAATTTCCCATTCACTGGACCCTTCAAAGAGCTCAGCGTGGCTGCAGAGTGCTGAAGACATACCTCAAGCTGCTGCAAAATTAACTTAGGAATTATAAAAGCAGTAAGTGCATGATTACTATTTTTCTTAATACATAAAAGAAGGAGATGTGTAATTGGCAGTTTAACAAGCTGGCAGGAGCAAATTAAAACTTAACGTGATTATGAAATGACAATTACTGTTAGTAATTAATTGGTATCACCTTTCTGTAGCCCCGTTCAGTACTCTTTGTGCAAAGCTTTATCAGTGAGAGAATAATTAGGTAATTAGGTGAAAAATTGGGAGAGTATAAGCTTACAAAATGCTGTAAAATTTTTCTTTCTTTTTTGTAGGATCTATGCAATTTGAGATTGTTAGAAGCAGTACTTGCACTCCATAAATATTCATCCAAAAGGACTAAAGAGCTTTGGAACTGCGTGACATTGCAGATATTCTTGTATCCATAATTAAAGTGAACTGCATTTGTACTAAACTGGGAAAAATTGGTAAGACAGTATTCCTAAATGGCAGTTCTTAGTATAAAGTAGTGTAGATAGCAGTGCAAACACTTCTAATCACAGAAATATATTTCTGGTTTGCAAAGGATAAGAAACTAGAGAAGCTGACATGATGTCTTTGCTGATTTTTAATTACTATGACTAGTCAGAAACAGTTGTTACATGTCATGTGCAGCACTTCTAGAAGAGAATTTCTCTGCCAGAAGTAGAGGACCATGGTGGGACAATGTCTTGGTAAAGACAAGTGTAATATCTCGAATAATCTTTCTTCTTTGGAATCCCAAACCTTACCAGTCTGGACAACATGATTTAGATTTTTATGCCATGCTTTAACCCCTGGTGGCAACTAAGCCCCACACAGTCACTCAGTCACTCACTCCCAGTGAGGTGGGGGGAGAGAACCAGAAAAGTAGAAGTGAGGACACTGGTGAGCTGAAATAAAGACAGTTTAAGAGGTAAAGCAAGAGCTGCACATGCAAGCAAAGGAAATTGATGAATTAATTCACTGCTTCCTGTGGGCAGGAAGGTGCTCAGCAACACCCAGGAGAGCAGGGCTCCATCAGGTGCAGTGGTTGCTGGGGAAAACAAACACCATCACTCCAAACATGCCCCCTTCCTCCTTCTTCCCCCAGCTTTGTATGCTGAGCATGTTGCCACACAGTCTGTAACATCCCCTCAGCCAGCTGGGATTAGCTGTCCCAGCTGTTTCCCCTCCCAAGTCTCTGTGCACCCCCAAGCCTGCTCCCTGGTGAGTGGGGTGAGAAGCAGAAAAACCCTTTGCTCTGTGAGAGCAGTGCTCAGCAGTAACAAAAAACATCCCTGTGTTGTCACTCAGTGTTTCTAGCTCATACAGACCCATACCAGACTCTGGGAAGAGAATTAACTCTACCCCGACCAAAACCAGCACAGAAGGCAACTAGTCAAATCTACACTCGTCTTCTGCCCTTTACCTGTATAAGTCTGAAACAGTGTGATTTGAACTAATTTGCCAGAGACCAGACAGCAGTGTACTTCCCTAAAATGAGTTTCAGGTTTCTTTTTCTCAGCTGTCTGACAGAAACTAAACAGCTCTTGAGTCATGTGTGGGACTTAAGATGTTCACATGAAGTGGGTAATACTGCTAACTTCAAACATTAAAATACAATAAGTAGACCTTCACTCCCTAGTTCTTAAAAACAGAACAAATTTTCAAGATTTTTTTCCCCTGCAACATCATGGACAAGAAGTTTATATTTTCTTTCATTGTTTCTTCTTTTAACACCAAAATTTGGATTCTAAAATATTGATTTACCTTCAGAATCTAGGGCTCTGAGTAAAGTATAAAAAATTCAGTGTGTGGAATCATTATGATGAGCTGATCCCAGCCAGCAACTAAGCACCGCACAGCAGACTGGTCATTCCGAACATTTTACACAACTAAGATAGAAAAATCACAGTTATCTACCTGGACAAAGATCTTTCAGAAACTGATATATAAAGTAATAAGTAGAACTGTTACTACAGGGAAACAGTGTTGAAATGTTATAAGCTACAAATAAAGAAACAAAAATAAAGATTTTTAGTTAAGATACCACAAAGAACTTACCTATAACCATGTCTGTTTACCAGCAGTCTTGTTTTTTTTAACAATAGGGGAAGCTGAAATGTGATCGAAACTTTTCAAAATGGACAATTTTTATGAGCACATGATCCAGGTCTTCCATGCTGCACAGAGCAATACAAACATTGGATGGAGAAAGAAGAATGTAGGGCTGATAAATCCCACTTTCTCCTTTATGAATAAAGGGGGTGCTAGTAATTCTGCTTTCTGGTGCTCAGGTGATTCAACAAAAATAATTTATCCATATGCTTCATTAGTTTCCAACAAATTACACTAAGAACTTCCCTTTTTTTTTATTTCTGGGTACCAAGAAAAGTATGTATTTGTTGATTTTTAGTGTCTGCTACATACTTGGTTTGCTTACATAGAGGGTATACGGAAGGCGTGCAATGACATACTTAGGACTATGTGTAGCCAAAGAGCAGCACTGAGCTAACTGTCAACTGAGATGATAGTTTGGGAAAAGAGGCAGTGATAAGGGCCAGTTAATTATGATTGTACAGCGGAAGGCTCTGTCAGGGAGGCACTGAGCAGGAGGTGGAGTTCATAGCCTGGAAACACAGATTAACTGCATTTGGAAAAGCATGTCTGACTGCAGTCTTATTCGCAGGGAGTTCTTGTCAAGCACTACAATTCCACTTTGCTTTGGAATCTTCCTCCTATGTGTGATTCCTTTCCCATCCACTAAGCCTTTATGCCACCTATCCCTGACAGACAGCCTGGATACAGCTGCCACCAAAACCCAGCTGACGAATTACCTAATGTTTGTACAGAGTTGTCTAAAGCACCTATAAAGCTGGTATAAAAGTGTTAAGAAAATCACTTCTGAGATTTGTAGCACATCTTGCTTATTTCTGAGTTTCATTTGGAAAGTATAAAGAAACTGTCTTCAACTAAATTTGACATGTGAAATCTTCTGATTTTTGCAGAAGGAGTGGTGACAGCCAGAACATAACACATCTCTTGGAGTTCAAAGTATCTGCACTACAATTAATTACTTACTGTGCTGTTCATTTTGCATAAACCTAGTCCCAGTAATTGAACACGTCACTGGTGTTACACAAAGATCTAACTTGCTGCTGCTGACTGTTTTTGGTTGTGTCTACTCTGCAAAACGGTCTGTCACTCTTGAATCAGGTTTGGTTGATTTTGCACAGAGCTTTTTCTTCAATATCTGCTTTTCTTAGCAAGGGAGCACCACGTTTTTCATCCTGTGTTCTTAATTTGAAGATCTTGCTCTTGTTCAGCAGTTCTATTGCCTTTCTTACATTTGCATAGCACTTACCATCCTAGAGAAGCCTTTTTCATGTTAGTAGATGTAGGACAATGGCTTGACCCAAGGAAAGACATAATCAAAGATATGTCTCTAGCAAAAAAAAGAAGCCCACCTGGATCATAAGGACAAATCATAATTCTTACCCTTGTAGTTTTCTCTTTTGACTGTATGAACCCTGAATTACTATTAGTAATATCACAGCTCTGAGAGGAATAGCAGAGAGGACTCTTACTCAGCATGGTAACTTCCCACATTGGGAAGTCAATCAAAATCTCCCACTACCTGCACAAGTGCTTTAATTACACTCATGCTATATAGAAGGCAGGCATTACCTCTTCTGTCTGTATTTTAAAAACAAGTTACTACTGTGTTTTGTGAAAGAAAGAGTTCCAGCATGTTGATGTGCTCTGGATCTAATGCCACGGTATGATACTGAAGGATGGAGGAATGAAAAATTCTTGACCAGCTGCTCTTGCTGAGGCACTCCAGGACACACATAGACACACAGATTTCTAAGTGCTTGGGAAACTTTAAGGTCAAACTAGGAGATAGCTAGTTACTTTAATGCCTCTAAGCTTGAACAACAGCTATCTGTGACTATTCTGGATTGTAGCTTTAGATTTAGGAGCCTTGCTTCTGTGTCAAGTCTTGCCTCAGGCACTGAAGTCCTTAGCTGGAGCTATCCCCAGAACCCCAGCTGGTGCACATCAGTAGAGATCAGTTATACTCAGGAGCACCACAGCACATGATCCCACTTGCTGCAGGCAGAAATAATTTCACTTGCTGTTGAAATGAGCTGCTCTAGAGCAAGCAAATGAAGATGCCTAAGACAGTGTAGTGCTTATGGTGACATTTAGATATAAGATTTAGGTGGAGATTCTTTCCTAAGTGCACTCTAATGTGCACTTGCACCCCAGAAAGCCAATCATATCCTGGTCTGCATCAAAAGCAGCATGGCCAGCAGGTCGAGGGAGATGATTCTGTCCCACTATATTCCGCTCTTATGAGACCCCACCAGGAGTGCTGTGTCCAGCTCCGGGGCCCCCAACATGAGAGAGACATGGACATCTCGGAGCAGATGCAGAAGAGGGCCATAAAGATGACCAGAGGGGTGGAATACCTCTCCTTTGAAGCTGGGCTGAGAGAGTTGGGGTTGTTCAGCCTGGAAGAGGGAAGGCTCTGGGGAGACCTTTTCTGCATCCTTCCAGTACTTAAAGATGGCTTTTAAGAAACACTTTTTAGCAGGGCCTGTTTTGGTAGGACAAGAGGTGATTGGGGTTTTTTTTAGGAAAAGAGGGTAAAATTTTGATTAGACATAAAGAAGATATTCTTTACTGCGAGGGTGGTGAGGCATTGGAACAGGTTGCCCAGAGAAGCTATGGATACCATATCCCTAGAAGTGTTCAGGGCCAGGCTGGGTGAAGTTCTGAGCAACCTGGTCTTGTGGAAGGTGTCCCTGCCTATGGCAGGCGGGTTGGAACTGGATCACTTTTCAGGCCCCTTCAAACCCAAATGTTCTATGAGCCTATGACTCTTAAGCCAGCTAAAATCTGAAATAAAATAGTGGTTGCTTTACGTCTTTGATTTTTGTAATTTATCTTATTAGAACTTCTAAGAAGCTTCCAATGTTAACAAACAATTTTTACCAGTAGTAACTCTTGTGTCCATCCTTCTTACCGTGGCTTTTTATATTTACCTTTATATTCCTGTATCTATAACGAGTTTAGCACAGAAATCATAAGCTTGTGGTAGCAGCACCTGTAACAAAGTGTCAGAATGGATCAAAAGGAGAGAAGTGGTATACTGAGGGAAGGTTCTTTGTGCTTCTCACACTTCCTGTTCCTCCTGAAAGAATCCAGTCTAGGGCAGGGACATGCATCTCTTCAGGTGCCTGTGATGCCTTTGCTGTGAGAGTTCAATTCTCCTGGGCTGACCACCAAGCACTTCCAACCACAGGAACATTTATTGAGAAATTAAAGTGATATGAATTCTGTTTTATTTCTCTTTCTGTAATAACATCAAGTGACTTCATATCTTGCAGAGTCAATCCAAACTTGTTAGTCCTTTAAGAAGCCTTTCTTGGATCACAGCCCAGGGTAGCACTATTTTCCAGGGCCAAGAAATAAAGCTTGAATAATTTAAAGTATGAAAGATAGAAAAAAATGTTCACATTCTGCACTATAAATACAAAAAATATTATCAGGCTTTCAGCCAAATGCCATGGTACACTAGAAATGCTTATGCCACATATGCATAATAATTCTTGTTAATGCTAAATGGAACTGTTTTTACTGATCATATTTGGTTTGGAAGAGATCAGCAGTGAGTAACTGTGCTCTGTAAAATGCTCAGAGCTTGGTCTTATTCTGGAATTCAAATGATAGTTAAAGATTATCAGGTGGTGGTTTTTTGTGTGTGACTTTTTTTTCCGCTGGAAAAAGCAGTTAGTAAAATAAGATGATTTCTTTTTATCAAGTATTTCTCTTAGAACTCTTTTCGTTTATATACACAGTTATATATTCTTTAGCTCAGGGTAATTTAATATCCTGCTGCTAGAGTATAGAGGCTAAGTTAATTACATGGAAGATGAAGACCATAGCTTCAAATCTTTTGTAGTTATTGGTGTGACTTATGTTCCATGCAGGTGCCATACCCACCACATTTTCTGAAGTGTTATTATTCTGGCAGCTTTCAGTAAAATGTTTTTCCAGCTCATTCTGCTGGTAGAGATTCCTCCCATCAAGAGGAAATTCTTCTGAACCCTTATCCTCTAGTTTTGCAGTGCCAGTTTCCAACCTTGGGTTGGAATAAACAGGTATTTTGTGCCCGGTGAAACAGAATGGGGAAGGTGTTCCATCTGAGATATTTGGGTGAAGCTGGAATAACAGAAGTGTAATGAGTGTGTTTAAATGAAGTACAAAGGTACGTGTTTAGGGACCAGGGCAGAATTTACTGCTGTTAACTACAGCATGTTAAATGACCAGGGAGAAGGAAGACACCAGTTCAGCCTTTTCCTACTTTCTACATGCTCTGTGACAGTTTGTGAAGCCTGGGTCTCCATATCCCAAACTCCCTGCGCCCTAAGCTGCAGTAAACAAAACAATGGTCCCACCAGGCTGAATCTTATCCCCAAATCCTTCATCCTTTCTCCCAGCTGAGGGCTTCCTATAAATCTGACTTGTGCCATTTCTACACCATGGCATTCCTTGCACTCAGAGGGCTCTTTTCTCACTCTTGGTGAATTCTGCACCCAGGTGTCTCAACAGCATAACCTCAGTGGAACTGCCTCTTTGCCTGCAGTTTTCCCACCACCAGCAAGTGTCCCTTCTCTCCTAGGAAGATGAGTCTCATCTTGCCATGGTCTGATATAGCCATATGATCCATTTAACCCTTGTCTTCTCATCCCTGAAAATGAGCAGAAAGAGGAATGAGAGAAAATCCCACACCTGTCCTGTCAGAGGATTGCTGCCACCGTGTCCACAGCTGTACTGCCCTTTTTAATCCCACTAGCCTTTTCTTCTTTTGTCCCCAGTGGCCCCACCTCAAGGCTGTGTTATTCCTGTGACCACTAGAAAACAAACAGCTTCTATAGGTAGTGAGAAGGGAGAGAAAGAGAAGAGGAAAAGATAACAATGGATGACTGTTTTTCTCTTCTTTCTTCCATACTGACAGCCTCAGGTTTGGGGAATATTGCTCAGTTTACTGAAAGATGGCTACTAGGCAACTGAGGAGGAGGTAAACCTGATTTTTCCTATGTATTACATCTGGTACTTCCAGCAGAAGTAGGAAAGAACTAATTTTTCGAGGCTCTGCTCAGTAGAGTACAGCCATGGTCCCCCATGCTGAAAAGGGGTGATCCAGTCTGGAAGAAGTGCGAGGAAGGACTTGTATGGTCGGGGAGGTGCCCATGCTGTACGGGAGGATGGTGGGAGGATGTGTACCCTGTGCAGTGCAGCACTGTACAGAGAGCTGAGTAGCTGTGCTATAGTTCTAAATTCAGAAGCAAAAGGATGGTGTCAGCACCTTCTTGCAGCCAACTTAGCCGTGCTGAGTGGCAGCACTAATTAGCACAGGAACACTGCTGTGCTGATCCAAATGTGCAGGACTAAGCAAGTGTGGGTGCGCTGAGCCAGGTGAATGCGCTGCTCTGCTTCAGGCTACCCCTGCTGCATGGCTTAGATCCTGAAAGAGCTTGGCTTGCATAGCCTACCTGTAGGGAGACACTGTAGGGAGAATCATTTACTGTTCGTAAATTCTCAGGTGGGAAAGCATTAGAAAAGGAGAGAGATTAAGTGAGCTGAAGAGCAGACTTGGCAAAATAACAAACAGGGAAGGATTTATTTTTATTATTTAGTTTTGTATCTTAAAAGGTGATTAGGGACGTCCAGATGGTGATATTGGTGATTCTTCCAGAATCAGTATAAATAGAAGAATTTTAGGGGGAAAAAATAAAGAAATGTTAAAGTGAAGGGACAGAACACTTGAGCAGCGTCAGTGGTTCTGTTCACTTTAAGGGTGCTTAATAAAGTCTGAAACAGCTGTGTCAGGTGCCCTGATAGAAGTCTGAATCTTGCTGTATCAGAGGTTTTGTTTCTGTTCTCCCCTCCTCCCCACCTTTAAGTGGTTTTTAGTTCATCTAGTTCAACAGATAGCTTTCCTGAACAGAACTGACAGCAGATTTTGACATTATGGCGGTTTCTGCAGTAAGCATCCAGTGTGAAACAATCCTGAAATATGAATGCAGTAGTTCCTTATTTGTCTCTTTTGGAAGTAATGGTAATTAAAATTTTAACTTCAACATTTAATGGCTAATTGTTAAAGAGATGAATGGGAAAAAATACTGTGTTTGAAACCCGGGCAGGAACTTGCTCCAGGAAGGAAAATGAAAAGGGTAAAAAGTAGCAATGGTCAGGGAGAAGGGAAGAGGGGAACGGAAAAGTGTAGCACTGTTAATGGCACAAAAAGCCATCTCATTTTCATCCTGAATGCTGTAGTAAGGCACTTAAGACATTAGAAATAAAATGAACCTTCACAGTTAAACATTAGAAATAGAATGAAATTACACAGGTCTGCAAAAATGAGAGTAATTTACCTCTGTGTAGCCTGTTGAAGTCTAGTTTTGACCTAGTTTTATACCAAAACCAGCAGAAAATAATTGAAATATTTGAAATTTGGGATTCTGTTTTGGCTGAGCTTGACACTAAGAGGGGGCATCCTCTGCTCTGTTTGAAAAGCTGAAGTTTGCTCCTTTCCAAGTAGTTTTCCAGGGGAAATTGCAAAAGTTCTGGCATTTCAGTCGATCTGAAGCCTTTAATTAGAGTCAGACATGAGGCTGAAAGGTGCCTTCAAGCCCCCAAAGTCATAAATGCCCAGAAGAAATACAGCCTTCACTCCGTGCACTGAGTCCTAGAGCAGATCTCATTTGTCTATACTGACAATCAGAAATAAAACAGTTCACTTGGTTTTTAAAATCCAAAAGGCTTTTATGCATTGTAGCACTTGATGTGTGTCTATAAATTAAGCTAGAGAAGGGAAAGTGATAATCCATCTGAGATAAAATTTTCTACAGACTACCACAACCTCATTTTGAAGCAGAGTTGATTCAGTTTTCAAATTTTTGTGCAATGATGATCTAGTTCAGATACTGTGTAAACCAAGACTTGATTATTATCTGCATATCAGTTCAGACATGGCAGAGGCCAGAAAAGAGGAATTCTTTTAGTAAAAAAAAAAAAAAAATTCTTACCTTCACAGTTATTGAATCTGTTTGAAAAAGAAGAGAAAAACAACATACTCAAATAATTAGTTTTTTATAACCAAAGATAACTGTGAAGGAGCTAAATCATGCACTTGATCTCTCTGCCAAAAGCAACAGTTGGAAGATGTGCTTTCTTCAGAGGAGGGAAAGTGACATTTCAGAAATAGTGTTACTTCCACCTTTTCTCCTCTTTTCCCCTTTGTCAAGAACATAGGCAAAACAAGACTAGATCTAAAGAAATACACAAGTATGGAGCTGATAGAAGCCTGCTTTAAAGTAAAACAGAAGCAAAGAAGAAACTCTAGAATGTTATTATTCAAGTGTTATTTCTATATTTCTTTCCCACAGGCAAGTGTTGGTTTTGTTGCTTTTTTTCCCCCCCTCAGTAACAGTGGTTAAGTCTTTACCAAAACTTTAGTAAGAATATCTGTGAAAATCAAGGTGGAAGTGGTGCTGTGGTATGTGGTTCTCTCCGAAGGTTTACAAATGGAATTAATGGGGTCTTGGTCAATAAGCAGGTAAGAGTGACCTGAAAGCGGCGTGTTACATCTAGGAGAGAAATGGAGGGCAAGTAAACAGTTGTTTACCTGCAGCTTGTCATGAGCTACTAGTGGTCTTAAAACTCTGTCCTTAGTGAGTCAGGCAGACCTCTGTAGGTGGGAAAATAATTAAGTTCACTTAAAGTTGATAGCTGGAAAATTAACATTCAGAACCTAGAAAATATTGAAGAGGAAAGACGGATTACATAGCAGATCACATGATCTGTGTTTTCCTCCAGGTCATCTGGGTATGCATGTTCTGTTTTTCAAAGTGTGAAGGTGAAACAAACTGTGACCTGTTCTACTATCAGGATAAGTAAAAGACTGTACCCAGATCATGTTTTCTGGATAACAAGGGCAGGAAAAAAGCTAACACTTCCCTGTCAGACAATGTTAATGGATTATCATTGTCTAAAAAATCCCACAGTGGTTCACTCCCTCAAATATCCAAATTAATGTTTTCTGATCACTGAATGCAATTCTGCTTCCCCAACAAATCAGGTCTTAGACAATTATGCCCTCAATTCTTCACATGGATACTTTCCTGTAGTTTGATTGAATAGCCCACTCTCTTTCCAATAGGAAAATACTTAAAAGCTGATTATAAGAAGCTCCAGTAAAAGTCATTTGAAAACACAACTTTCTTCTCTTGTTTTCAATATACGATAGTCTCCTTATTGCTTGGAAAGACTGAATTTCAAATGCATTCCATATTGGTTAGTGACAGATATTGTATGATAATACTTTTTTCTCTTTCCCCATGAACAGAACAAATAGGAGGTGGTAAGGACTTTAATTTCACTGACTTTCTTTAGAGAGCCCAGCATCTTGAAACAATTTAGTTGTTTTGCACTAAAAGCTCATTCAATTCTTTAATTCCCCACACAGGAATAGGCCATGGAGTTCTCACATTTTCTGTTACTTACAGTTGAAGAGAAGTAAAAATCAATTAGTTCCTTGGAAAAGGCCCTTCTGATCCCAGTGTTGCTAAAGATGTGAAACAATGACATGGCACTTATACTAGATCACCACATACCTGATCCATAAATCCCTGGGCCATTGTCTTGTGATGTAATTTGGAACAACACCAGTACTCTGAAGAGTGGAACCAGCTCATGTAATCAATGTTTTTCTGTTCAGGTGCTTCCTGTGGCTTTATGTACAAATGCAGAATGAGATGAGGAAGTGCTTCTCAAGGCAGAAAACAGTTTTTAGATCAGGAACATGCTACACTTCTGTACCAGAAGTGGTATTCTGGGTAACCTGCATCCCCAGATTACTTTAGCTAATATGACTACGGAAGAACGTGAAATTGTGAAATGAGGATTGAGTTAAACATGCATAGACACACTTTATATACTGCACTGGGGATTATTACAGCACTGAGAAAGTCCTAGTCCCTAGGAGACCTGCCATTAAATTACCTCAGCTTTAAAGCATATAACTGCCTCCATCCTGCCTTGTTCCACAGAAACCGTGTCATCGACTTCTGACTTAAAGTCTTTAAAAGGTGTTGAGGTTAATACAAGATAACAAAGGCAAGAATGAGCAAAAGCCATACAAAACCTTGTGGACTACACAGTATCTGTTTTCTCACTTTCCTGTCCTCTCCTAAAGTGTTTTGTAAGCTACTACAACTTCTTTATTCTCTGTTTCTGTGATTCTTTTCTTGTTTGAAAGCTTGTCTGTATCCCTGGCTTGACTTGTCTCCAGAACTGTGTGTGCTTGGGGACTCAGTACTGTGCCATAAAACTCTTATATGTTTGCTGCATTTCTGGTAGCAGTTATATACTTGCAGCAATATGATTTTTACATCAATAACTTGGGCTCAGGGTGAATAAAATCCTTTCAAAAGGCAGACTTGGATTAAGAAAAAGACAATAGAACATCTTAGCAGGAAAAAAGGTAATAGCCTGCTTATGCAACAGGCAGCAGACTTGAAATACTTTCTTTAACCCAAAATCACTTAAATCACTATAGCCTGATGAGACCTACATATGCAGAACTGATGGTTACATATTTTGTATTCTAGGAAATTATCTGCCACTCCAGAAGCAATGAGTGGAAACCAGCAATACACAGTGTAGTAATTGCAGAAGTTTGCGACATCAAGTACAGTCCACATTAATAGGCACCAGAGCTACTGCAATATGAACTGTATCAGTATTGTGTCTTGTGTGAAGCCATGTGCAGGACATTCCTGGCTTTACACAGTATTGCCCAGTCTAGCTGTGTCTCAGCTTCTCCTCAAGCTCCAAGGCCTTTCGCCCCAGACACTCACATTAGCTTATAGTAGCTATAATTGCTACAGAATCAGCTCTACCATAAGTGACTTCAGAACATTCAGAGAAGAGAAGGATCTAATCTTTCTTCTTCCACCAATGTCAGCACAAAGAACTTGATTGTATCAACAGAGAGGAAAATACTGTCCCCTGCCGAGCATGCTCAGTCTCCTCCAGACACTGATTTTTATGAGTGTTTCTGCTGACCATCAAATTTAATTCTTCATTATTTTTCTGTTAAATGTTTGATATAGTCAGCTATAGTCAGGAGGTTTTCCTCCTGCACTTAAAGCATGTGATGGCCTGTTAGGCCACACTTTCTACCACATTTTCACTCCTCACAGTCTCAGTAGTGTCAGGTTGTCACAACAAATAAAACTTCTGCAACCCCTTCCTGAAGAGGCATTTTCTGCCTATTTTTCCTTTTGTCTTTTTTTACATTTGAGGAAGGTTAAATCAGGTAACAGCTACAATAGGAGAGCTACTTAAGAAACTGTTAACTGTTATCTAGCATGGGTGCAGAATGTCAGCTGGCTGCACACTGTCCTTTAAACTGACCTCAAGATGTACAGTCACCCACTGAGAAGCTGAGACAGGTGATTTGCTTACTTATCATTTGGTTATGTCACTTTTGGCCTGTAAGTAGTGCCATCGGAACTGAAAATGCATTTAACATATTTTCTCAGGCATTTATATCCTCTTTAAGCAAGATTCAGCTGAAACTGAGGTTAGGGTCTCATTAAGTTAAACCCTGGCTCTTCAATTAATTTCCTTTTAAAAAGGTTAATAATTCCATTCAGTCATTGCCAGTGCTAAAGGAGAAGCCTCTGCCTGAGCATTTTGCCTTTAACACTCAGTTTAGGCCAGTTGAACAGCGTATCCAGTAAACATCAGGAGTAGGCTTTTCTATCATTTTCACTTCATCTTACAGTAATTGGACCACCGATCTTGTGTGTGGATTTTGGATCATTATTTCTTTTCTCAAGCTGGCTTATGAAACTCCTTCCAGTAACATAGTCTGGAGAAAGGCACTTTCGCCTCCTCAGAACATTCAGATACCAAGTTCTCCCTCTAAGCTGCTCAACCTGCTCCTGAGTCTCAGTAATTTCCAAGGACAGCACAAGTGGTGCAGAAGTGAGGTGCAAGTGAGATCACAATCCCCTTGTGATTCCAACTGCACACCTCTGCCCACTCCAAGGTTTCCTCTGAGCAGGGGGCTCCTCTGACTGCTGAAGCATGGAATCTGCTTGTCTGAGCCTAGTAGCAGGGCACAGGGCAATTGTCACGATAGAAGTTGTATTGCTGCACTGTTGTAAATTGTAAACATTGTATTTTATTTAAAACTGAGAAAAAAATACAGTTTGTGTAACTATAAATTAGCACTCAATAGTGTGCATGGGGATATTGCCTATAAACAAGACATCACAGCTGTGGTTCTACTCTCTTCTCACCCCTGATGTTTCCCTACAGCTTCATGTCTGGCTGGGGACACTTGTAGCAATTTACAAGCAGCTGAGCCCAAAGATGTGCAACGAAAGACAGAAGCACTGAAAATTAGAAACTAGGGGGCAAGTAGTGCAGAGAGCTGTGTAGTACATGTACCTGAATATCTTTGGTATTGGACAACACTAATCAGGTTAAAAGTCCAACACAGATTCTGCATTTCCAGATTTTTTTAAAAAATAAAATAATCCCCTGTGTACATAAAAACTCCAGTTGTCATAGGCAAAGCTAGAACCATCTCACTGCTGACAAATACACCAATCTGACTTGTGGAATCACCCGCTTTCTAAAATAAGCTTCCCTTCTGTGACTGTGTATGTGTTTTAGCCCCTGAAAATTTCTTGGGACCAATGGGCATTTCTGATGCATTCCCCTATGGACCATTGATTCTCAGGAGCATATTTAAAGACCTTACTAAATTTCTCTTGTGGGTATGCCCCAGAGACTATTCTCAAATGCTCCCAGCTTCTCAAATACTCTAAGTAATCTGAGCTCATTCTCTGTGCCTCAGTGGTGACTAATTCTATGCCATTTTTAACTCTGACCTACATCTTGGCTTCAACCTTTCAACCTTCATTTTTTAGGCATAGAGCATTTTTTCTTCAAATGGGAAGAAATGTTATTTTATTATCTTTTCGCTCAAATGCCTGTAACTTTTTCTCACTTAGCAAAAAAGATTCTGAAGTACCTATGAAATCATTGTTTTAGACAGAGTTATTCAAACAGTTTGGTCAGTTGAACCTGTCAGGAAAGATAGCATCATTTGTATTTGGGAACCATGACTTTCCTGCACTGTGATTAGTGAATGAGTGAATGAGGCAGAATCATGTGGGAGAGTCTCATAGTCATCACCTGGGACTTGGCAAGTGTCTGGAACACAAGACTGATCACAGGAAATTCAGATGACTTTCCATGGTAATGCCAAGAGTGAGAGCTCATTAGCTTTAAAGCAGGGGTTTAGATAAAAATTTTTGTCCACATTGGGCTGATTTTAGATTATCCTTTCTTGGGCTACCCTTTATTTGAACAAAATTAGCCTCTCCTAATAATACTCTTTTCTAGTAGGATCTAAGGTTGGTAAGTCAGTTGCAATGGGAAATATCATTAGAAGAAAAAAGATACTAAATTAACTTTTCTTGCACAAATTCCAATTTTTTGCTTTCTGTATTTTATTTTATGTTATTTACAAAAATTGTTACTAGACATGATGGAGCTTACATTTAATTCCATCATTAGGAATGTGTAAAATTTGCTGCTATTACTCACATTTCCAGACACTTCTACTGCAGAAAATGGAAGATAATTGGTACTTCAGGCAGGCCACAAATCTTTCCTGGCAGCTGTGTACCACTCACAGTACAGTGATTGCAAAAAATTAGTTAATTCAAGAGGAGTATTATATTCCTTGAGTCCTGGCATAAATCTCTCCAAATTCTGCAGGCATTACTGCCATCAAGTTAAAAGATAGATTTCCATCAGCCTCCTTGACTCTGTGTGTTCCTCCTGATTTAGAAGCCACTTCTCTAAAACTGATATATATTGCCAGTTAAGTCCTCCAGAAGAGACTTTAAATGGCAGGAATCAGGAATTTTGTGCTAGTTTGTTGCTTTTATTTACCGATCTTCTTAGGGTTGTAAATTCCAAACTGCTGGTGTTTTCTACTCCATTACCTTTGCAAATGAAAACTAATGAGAGTGCAGTCTTTATGTGTTGATAAGGATCTGTCCTTTTGTACATTTGTGATGCTTTTCTCTTTTAGTGTTAAGGAAATGAGGTTAGAAATTTCTCTAACAAACCTAAAAATTTTTTCCGATGTTCACCCAAGGAGCGTTCATCTAGATTTGATGTGACTGTCCATGCAACCTTGTGCTTATAAACTTTTACCAAATTTTGTACTTCAAGCATCATTAATTTCCATATTTTTCTGACAAACTCAAGCTTCTTCAAGAAGATAATACAAGATATACCAGTATTTTCAGACCAATTAAAATCTCCTTAATGTGGAACATTGCCTGTGCAAAGCCTCAAATGAGGGAGTTTCAGAAGAAAAATAAATGTATTGCTGTAGCATACCTGCACGTGGAACTTTGGCTCTGTGTAAGTCACTGAGACCTCTGCCACTTCTCCTGGACCAGGAGTTGACCTCAAGGGGTGTATATGGAATAATTGTAGTCAAGTGTGGATTTTTGGTCTACAGTTCTGAGCACAAGCAAAAAGGTACAGCCTATTTTGAGGAGTAAGTCTAAACTGAGTTAATAGTGCCAATAGAACAACTGTATGAGGGAGGAAGGTTCTCTTTTGCTCTGAGGAAGCTCATCTTATTTGCTGACTGAACTGGTTTGCTGCTAACTAAAAGGGGAACAAATCTGTGAGTCAAACGGTGCCACTGTTGTGATGAGGACAGCCATCGATGAATTTTTCCAGGTTTTTTCATTTAAAGAAATTAATGCCAGGGATTATGACAGTCAAATGCAGTAATGATTGAGCTCCTTGGTTGGTTGGTTGGTTTGGATGGTTTTTTTTGTGATAACACAATACTCCATAATAGTCTTGTCATTCTATTACATAGAAGAAAACTAGTTTCATTGTTAAAGCTATGGAATTATAGCTTTGTTGTGAATTTTGGCAGAATGTTGGGAAAATGTGTTTTCAAGAAAAGTAACTATTTTGCACAGCAAAACTGTTGTTACAATAAAACATCACAGCTGGCAAAATTCAAAATTTATGCTTTTCACAAAGTCACAAAATTTCTTTCACTGAACTGGAACTGAGAGCAAGAGAATTGAGAGCAAGCTGAAGACAGGAGATGACTCTTATATACTATTGCAAATTACCAAGGCTTCAGATGTTGGACTGAAAGAGATATTCATCAAGACCCTTTCCTGGCTAGCACAGGAAATACAATCACACTCATGCCCATGAAAATGCCCATCTTGGAAGATGCAAATATGAACATGAAAAGTAGAATTAAGAATTTTGGCTTCCTCTGGTTGAACTCTTATTCAGAGCAAATGTGCAGGAGGATTTATAGCACAATTCTCTTTTTTCCCCCCTTTTTTTTCTTTTCTTTTTTTTCCTCTAGTAGACAACAGTGCGGGAGCCATGGGATTTGAAACTCAATAGAAAGAGCCTCTTGCACAAGACATTTGTATGGGTTGTTGTGTAGAGGTTCATCTGATGCAATGCAAGCACATTGATTCAATAGAGGCAATGAATGAAGTGGATATTTTTAAACTCAGCTCTCTGGTGATCACTGATAAAGAAAAGTTTCAGCACAAAAGAGGAGAGTAGGTATAATCACTGTGGCACACAAACCTGCAAACCCATGGAGAATAACTGAAAAATACTTGAGCATGTTACTCTTGAAAAAAAAAAAATTAATGAGCAGTCTGAAAATAATTTTGATAATAGTTGTTTTAGAAGTGCCTGATTTTTCCATTAGTTTTCCACTAATTCTGGTAAAATATGTCTTTGCGAGACTGTATTATTGAACTGCACAGAGCACTGCATGCTTTACAAAGATGTATAAGTGATGTGTATGAAAGAATACAAAAAAAAAAAGTTGAAAACATACATGAATATGCAAATTGTTAAAGCTGGTGAGTCATTCTGGTCATTTTAGGGAGGTAACAGGCACAGCTCAGATAAGAAATTGCAAGACCCTAAGCTAACAGGCAAAGAAAAGCTGAAGACAGAAATTGGCCCAGTAAATTGTGCTTCTTGTGACAAATGCCACAAGCTCAAGAGACGTCTTGTACTTGAAAAAGTGAGGTAAATGCATTAACAGTTTATAATAAGTTGTGACAATTTATGCTCACAGCTTGAACAAAGAATGACAGCAGTATTGCTGCAGTTAAGGAAACTCAGGGGAGTAATGGACATTTTGGACAAAGTAGGAGATCAGTATTCAAGTCACCATGATCCCAGAAAATATTAGTACAGTAGAAGAAACTCTGATAGTGCTAGACATGTGGGAAAAACTGAATATTTTGCTTTCATTCAGGCTTACTACAGTTGGCCTCACTGAGGAAGCATACGAAACAAATGCATGGGTAAATAACAAAAGTTTGAAGTTGTAGCGCCTAAGACTGCACAGAATAAATAGTATAATTCATTAAAATATGCAACTTTTTGGAAAGCTGGAAACTCAAGCAACAAAAGAAAATATCAGAAATGTGTTCCAGGGTATAGGGAAACTTTCTAAAGAGAACAGAATAAAAGAGGAGAAGCCTGTTTTCAAAACTCTCGAAAAATTCTAGACTCCTAAGAACAGAAGAAAAAAAAGAAAAAAAAAAAAGAAAAATAAGTGAGGCCACTTCCCTCAAAATCACAGAACAAGAAAGACAATTAATAGAGATGACATTACATATCAGTCACTACAGACAAAAGAGTTAATAATAATGTAAATGGTTTTGATGAATTAAACAAGAATATTCTTAACTGTCTTCATATAGCAAAAGTGTCCCTACATGCTGACGAATGGTAAAGCGGTTAATCACAGGAAAATAGAGTAGGAAGCCCCTCAATTCATACAGTCTGTCTATGCAGGGACAAGTGAATTCTTGTCTGGCAGGATTGTTGTGAGTCAGGTTCGATTTTTACTGGTTTGCATGGACTAAAGATCGAGAGGTGGTTCTGTCTCGTTAATTCCACCACTACAAACAACTTGCAGATCTCCAGCTAAAATTCTAGCTGCTTAATCCCACTTTCATCATTGTGCACTATGTAAATGCTCATTCTTGAAGTCTGCAGAAGTACTTCCCACTCCTTTCTGTAACTTGCTTAGATGCTGTTAGTACTGAATACAAATCCTGCAAGAAATAGCAGCCTCTGTGCTACTTCAGACAGACGCCGTGTTTTAGCTTCCTGAGGGCACCAGAGGAGCAGTTGATTGCAATAGCATTGGCAGATGCCTTTCGTTCTCTGCTTTGAGGCTTTTCTTGTTTTGCGGCTGTGGCTCAGTGAAGTGAGAGGAATGCCTTCTCCAACATCCACAGTTTTCCAGTGGCTCAGATAAAGCCAATGAGCAAACATGCACTTCAGGGTAAATAGTGTCTTTGCAAATATATGTCAGTTTTTGTTGTCTTTCATGTGCAGAAACCAAAGATAAAGTGACAGATTGGGTAGACATTCAAAATGTGCTGATTTTCTCTGCAACCTGGAACAACAGAGCTGGGGAGGAAGAAGGCTGCAATCAGTTTTAACAGGAGCATGTTTATTCATACACCCTTCTTTAATGTACTGCAGAGTAGAATATACTGAACTTTGCAAGTTGTTTTCTTTCCTGAGGGTCAACAAGTCTTTTACATTCATTAAGTACTTCAATAAACTGAAAGGCAGCTTTTTCTGGAGTAGGACATGAAAGCTAAATAGGGCAGGTAGCAGAGAAAACTGCTGTTCCCAGATGAAGCTGAAGAGTCCTTCAGGACTTAAAAACTTCTTTAGAGTGGTGTGTTCATTTGCACATAAGAAAACTTATTTTAACAAAGACACATTTTAGGGTCAAAAAACCCTGTCAATCAAGGGCAGAAAGAAATTTTTAGGGTGTTTCTAAAACATCACTAGATTCTGCTAAGGAGTTCTAGGTGTGTAGCTGGCAGAATAGTTCCGTAACACTTTTACAATCAAGGTTAGTAGAGGCACACCCCATTAACCTGCATAAACTATTAAGGAGCAGCAGCAAAGAAAGAGCCCCAAGGCTGATTGTCCTTCCATTATTACAGCATTCCTGCTAAAAGTAAAATGAGAAAGATGAAAATACAATTCAAGCCCTAACCACACTAGAAAGTTGAACCCTTTATTTTGAGTTTTTCCATTAACTTTGTTATTTGGTCAATATAGTTCATATCAAATTAACTTTGGAGACACTACTTATTCTCTCTCTGAAGATGAGACAATCTTGCACTATCCAGATTTCCAGTTTCCTGTCTCTTTATATTTCATTTCCCACCTGTAGTGGCCAGTAGTAAGGGGCAAGAAATTCTAGGGTAGGACTGAGGAAGGTTCAGGAAATACAGGGGCAATAACAGAGGGTCTGGGTCTGTGCTCTTATGCCCACAGAGCAGGAGTAATCAGGTAGCAACAGCCCTCAAGTTCAGCCCTTCTATGAAACATTTCAGTAGTTGCTGTGAAGCGTGGTGAAACACTTTTTTGGTTTTGGGGAACTGGGTTATGTTTGAAATTTATATTTACATTGATTGATCCTCTGTGTGCTCTGATGAGAGGGACTCCCTCCCCTTGATATTCTGAAGTAGGTTATTTGTTGAGTTTTCACTTTGGCTGTTTGTCCCATATAAGCTGATTATAAAACAGTCATTACAGGTGTTTACACCTGAGATTGTAGAGAGCTATGGAGTGCCATGATTTGGGGTGAGAAAAATTTAACTGCTGTGAGCAGGCTGGAACTATGATCTCCTATTTTGTTTAAGCAATGAAAAAAGTGGATTAAAGCACATATGATACTAATACTGTATACATGCTGCTTAATTTCTTTGTCAGTGTTTTATTCACAACTCATCTACTTTCCAACCACCCCACCCTTTCAAATGATTTATAAAATCACAGAATATGCTGAGTTGGGAGGGACACATTAGGATCATGGTGTTCAACTCCTGGCCTTGTACAGGACACCCCAAAAATCACAGCATGTGTCTGAGAGTGTTGTCCAAACATCTCTCAAACTCTGTCAGGCTGATGCTGTGACCACTTCCCTAGGGAGCCAGTTCCAGTGCTCAACCACCCTCTGAGTGAAAAATTTTTTCCTGATATCCAACTTGTTTGGCATCATGAGAAAAAAAGTTTTAAAGCAATATTTGTATATCATTGTGTAGTTGGGGTTTTGGGGATTGAGTTGGTTTTTCTTTAAAGCAAGTTCTTTTAACATTTCGAGCAAGTATTTTGCATCAAGTGAAAAAATAAATCTTTGATAAAGACCCAGTCGCACTTTTTTCCCTGAAAAAAATGTCTCAAAGTATTAAAAAAAACTTCAAAATTTGCTTGAAATATTTATATTATGATGCAGAAGAGAGTTTAATTATTTTTCACTGCATGAATTTAGCTTATTACACCACAAAACTAGCAATAACCTGTCATAGTATTGAAGTTGAAAAAAATCGAGGAACGCATTAGTAGCATTATAAAAGAAAATCCTTCTTGCTTATGCTGTCTAGTAATCAGAATATCACAGGAATAAAATAGGGAAAATTATTTTTAAAATTACTCATATTGTTCAGTGTATCATCCAGTACTTTCTTAAATAATCCTAGTGGTTAGCTGATGTCTTTTCTCTGGAGACATTACTTCACATCCAGAAGCTTTCATTGTCAGGAAGTATTCTTTGGATATTTAATCTCAGTTTTTTCTCTACCTAATGGAGTCATTTTTGCAAACACTTCTAATCTGGAGAAAAGCAACTAAGACTAGCAGCTTGATTCCATTATTTGCTAATTGGACTAACCTTTAAGCAGACTGTTTGTTTGTTTTCAGTCTCATCCACCATTTGTGTCTTTACTTGTGCAGACGTAGTCCAGTACTCAGTAGTAAATCGTGAAAAGTACATGAATTTTACTGAGAATGAATCAATGGTTTATCATATTTTCCTCTTAGCATGTATTACAGAATCATTGTGATGCTGTCAATCACACTTGCATTCCAAAGTTCTGTTTGCACTACAGAAGCAGCACATGGCTGAAATGGTTTAATTAGTCAAAGACATTCAAGGTAAAGCTTACAAACGGTCTAACTGTGCCCTCTTGGGAGGAAAAGGAGAAGGAGGAATTGGAAACTGGTAGCTTCACTGCTGTTAAGGGACATATTTTATTTTGTCTCTGCAGCTCTACCACACTCTGGCCAGCTGCTGAGGTCCTGTTTCAGTCACTGTTGAGATGAATGCAACACATTTTTTAGCATTTGGTGTAAATAACATAATTCTGGCAGTGCCTCACATAAATGTTTGCACACATCTCGAAATGCCTGATATACCAACTGGGAACCCGGCATAAAAAAAAATATATTTTTAATTTGAAGCAGATGAAGTTAACTCTGTGTCATGTCTACATAGCCACTTCAGAGCCCTTGTACAATGAAGTGTGAGGGTTTCTGGTGCAGTCAATTGAAAGCACTCTTGTGGTATTTTACTGTGTGTTTTTCCAAACCAAGGAATGGGACACGTCACATGCTGCACAGCAAGTTTTGGTGATGCTTTTAAAACTAGAAATGATGTTTACCACTTTGTAATGCTTTATTTACAAGAAGATTTCTGATCAGTACTTCTCAACCTTTCTGCAGGCATATGCTCCAATTCTGGTTACAGTACATGACAAACTCATGTACTAGGTAGAAGTTTGTGAAGTCAAAAATCTTGCTTACTGTGCTTTGGATTTTGGAGGTTATGTGGTCCCAGTGACTCAGGAACCCTGATTTCCTCTTACTGTCTTTATGGTGCTACCAAAATTTCTGATATTTTGGGAAATCTAAACTGAATTGTCTAAGCCTGAAATGTACTAGACTAAAGGATTAAAAGCACAGCAATTTTATTTTGAGTTGCTGATCTTAATAAGCCTTGAATCCTACACTACTGCAAGACTTGTATCTGTGATTTTGGTTCTTCACTCCTTACCACATGAAAGCAGTTTTTGAGAATCTCTGCAGACAAGAAATTTGTGTTGATTTGGAGTTACCAGATTCCCTTTCTTGGGTGATGCATTCCCTCTGAGGGTCATTTAGCATGAATATATTTTCTCCTTGTTATGATATATACTTCCAGACCACTTTCTATCTCCACACGCTGACAGACTCTGAATAGAGCCGAGAGAATGTTGACCAATGATTTGAAGAAAAGATTAGGAAGGGGGAAGTCTCTGTTGCATCTCATGGCCATTTTTTGATTTTTCATTTTGTTAAGCTGCAGGATGATGTCTCCATGGAGACAAAATTTTGATTGTTGCCAGTATCTTGCATAGTTATTTTTTCATTAAATCTGTAATAAATATATGTAATTAGCAAAAAGTTGTGCTCTAATACACATGTACATAATACATGTCAGTCATCATAAGAGATTATGTCAAATAAAACATAACAGGAATAGAATCTATCTTTCAAAATGAGGAATAATTTTGTCTATCTAATTAGAGGCAATGGTAACCCCATGCAGAGAAGAATAGTATCTGATTACATTCATAAATGTCAGATATAATGTGTTAGGGTATTAATTTTCTGTCAGATTTTCTTTACTTAGGAGGGTGAATGATATTGCAAGAATATTTAGGTGAGAAATGCTTATGCCTATACATCCAACATTTCAGGTATTCTTCAAATGCTCTAAAGAATCTGATTTACTGTGAATTAGAAGGTGGCATTCTTCTAGATCTCAATAATCCCATGCAATAACTGCCATCCATTTTTCTATACCAATGTTTTTTGTAATTTGTCCTGATAAATTTCCCCAGTGTTTACAGAGAATTCTCATTAATGTTTAGAATGGTCTTACGTATGTTGATGATTTCCAAAACCTTTGGTTACTATCTTGCACACCAACGATTCACAATAATAAACAATTAAGTAAAGGCTTAAAGGGCTTTTATTTGAGTGAATATTGTTCTGAAACTTGGAAATGGACAGCAAATATGAAGGTTGCAAATGCCATTCTGAAGAAACCTAAGCATTTGGGATTCTGGATTCAGTGGAAAACCACAGAATGCCTTCGTGCATCCTTTGACTACAGTACTATTCTGTCCTTTTGTGTTGGGAACAAGCAACAGGTGCGATGTGCTAAACTTGTTGAACTTATCTGTATAAAACCTTATAGCTTTTGCAGTTAAATAAAGTGGCAAAGCAAACAGTCTTTGGTTCTATATACTGGGGACTGCTGAGGACTTCTAGTGGCTTGTGAACGTCTGGTGTCAGAAATTATTAACGAACAACAAACAGCAATTAATTTCTGTTGGTAATCAGGGATGATATATCCATGACTTACTGCTGAACTGTGTTCCATAATTGCTTGAAACTGTTTCAGAAATTGTCAGGTTTTGGAAACTTTCTGGAGGTGTGTTTCAGTGATAGGTGGTAGTTGCCACAGGCTGATCGACTGCCAGTGAGTGTCACTGTATCTGTGCAAAATACTGGCCAATAAGCCTGGGTAAAGAGCTGGGTAGAAGATCGAAGGCCAAAAGGGCAGAAAAGTAACCACAGCACATCTGTGTACTTCGGAGGCCTCTGAGGGGCTTACTGATGATTGTGTTAGGAGAAGGAGTCAGGATAGATGGGGAGGCATTAACTGCCAGGGAGTGGAAGTGTATCACCTTCCTCTAAAGCAAAATAAAAAACCCAATAAAAATCATTCACCCTAGAAAACCTCTTTACTCTTGGCAGTAAAAGAGGTGAGTACCCTCTTGCCAAGGACCAGTTTCTGCCTCTTTCCTTTGCCCTTTTCATGTGCTCATTTCAGGTTGACAAACTTCAAATTTTCCTCTGTAGGTTCTTCCTACTATTAGTACAGCTTGGAGCATGCTTTGATCAGGCACTGGTGCGGCCTTGTTGTTAAAGTTTTGTGCATGCATATGATCAGGTTCCCTAATATAAATCAAATATTACAACCATGAGGTAGGAAGGAGGGGAAATCTAACACCAGTATGACTTGGAATGAAAACTCACCATGAGAGCCTTATTGGAATTTGCAGGTGCCAGGCCGTGGGAATAGCAGGATGAGAATGACAGAGAACACTGCCCAAGCATCTCTGGGAAAACACCTCAAGGTGAGGTGAAAGGCTTCAAAGCAGTAAGTGAGAGGCAAGCCACAGAACTGCAGATAAATGACCTTTACCATTTTAAAAGCTGAGACATCTAAGGCACTGTAAAAAAAGGTAACTTTTATGTTTTAAGATTATCTCTTCATTGTGACTCCTTACTACGTCTGCCTGAGCAGCCAAAATACGCTTCATTGGCCAGCATTTGAGGGCAGGGCACCATTCCAATTACTCTTTCTGTCCTTATTCTTCTTCCTGAGTGCATATCCCATAGTTCTCTGAGATTTTTTGAGTACTTTTTTTTTTCTCTCAGCTGTTGTGAACTTGCTTTTCAGTAGGGAAAAGATTCAGAAAGACATTGAATATCTATCAGAATTTCAAGGGTATTTTGCATGCTCCTTTATTCCAGAGCAGGTAGATAACAGCTAAAGTTAAAAATAAACACAACAAAGACCCACTTTCTAATCCTTGTGCATATCTGACAAGCCATCTAGAGATTAAAGTACTTTCAAACTTGAATATTGGGATGGCTTGGGCTGAAATCCAGGAACAGTTGAAAATAAGATCAGCAGACAAGATATACCTTAAGTCATGTCTTAAATTAAACATGATATATGAAAGTGTTCAACTCTAAATAGAATTTAGATAGGATTTAGACATCTGAGTTCAAAATCCTGAATCCACAGACCATATCTAACAGCTTAAATGGCTGAGAACTTGATTTCCAAGTTTTCAACCACTAAAGATTTTTTTTCAAATAGTTTCAATTTAAAAATAGCAACAAAGGCAGTGGCTCAGAGATCCTATTTTCAATTTGCAGTTGAGAACATGTCCTGATGAGTTTCCTTTTGAGGGGAGGCAGCCCCTCGCAGAGGGGCATTACTTTGACACTTCTTAATAAAACATGTGCTGAAACCTAGACAAACAGCAGCAGATTCAGAAGCTGAGCACTGCAATTTTAAGGATTCAGTCACCAAAACAAGACAAAGATTTGATCATTCACAGACCATAACCTGTTGCCCAAAGACTTAGAAGGACAGAATGGGGCTATCTGGCTTCTATAGACATTTTGCTTCTCAATGAATCCATTAGCGTTCAGATCACCAAAATGTAGACAATAACTTTGCTGTCCTTCTGTTGTCTGGGGAGAAGTAATCACTAGTGATGGGCTGTTTGCAACTTATGAATTCAGAACTTTTGAAATACAGTTTCAAGTGTCTCGCTCTTTCCAATCAGCACACACAGCAGAATTTAGCTATGTCCCATAGCTGTGTTTGTATGCAAATATTCATGGTTCTCAGCTTGAAGAAACAAGAGAACTTCTTTTCAGGGTCCAAAAAAACCTGAATTGGCACACAATTGTATCTATCAAAATGGTTATGCTACTTGTTTGATAAAAGAAGGTTGTCCTTTGAAGAGTTCTGGAATAACATATGTGTTCGTTTTGATGATATTATCATCTGAATTTCTTACTTTGAAAAATTTTCCAGACTTGCAGGAGGAAATCAGATGTGGACAGGAATTGTATGAAAAATATTTATGTAAAACTGTTGGTCTATCTACAGTTGATGTCAAGCCAGAGGTAGGAGCTGGGAAGTTTCCAGGATGATTACCCTTCAAAGCAAAAATAGACAGTAACTTAGGAATAATTTAGTAATCTTTGTTTTAATAAGGACTTTATTTTCAGATTTAGAATACAGTTTATTTCAACCTTCCTTGTCAGTGCCAAGTGTCTCATCTCATTTTGTCATTTTCATTCTACCAAACATTTTCACATTGTGCCTGTACCTTTTGTCAAATCTGAATTGCATACGGAAAAAACCTGGGTAGGAGAGCTTACGGAAGGAAAACATGAGTAGGAAACTAAGTTCCAAAGAGTAAGGATGTAAATTCATAGCTAGAAATCCTTACATGAAATCGGTCTTTTGGTGGATCAAAGTAAAGAGGAAAGAAAACTGTGAAATCCTGTGTAGGAGAGGAAAAGCAAGCAGCTCACCATCAGAGTTGGAAGTGTGACTGTTGGACTGAAACATAAGTAAGGAAACCAGTATTACCTACCCTGTCTCTTCTGCCTAAGTTCAGATCTCCATAGGATCGAATGTCATTTCTGGTCAAGACGTGGCCATTATTACCCCATGGAGGCTGAATCCCAAAAAATCAGACTGTCAGAGGCAGTGGGGGTTTTTCCTTTCTTTCACCCTTTGGCTGCCTTAATAGTCTAGCATCTAATCAGAACCTACAATCTGGTAAATATCAATAATACTAATGAGTAGTTTCATCTTTCACCAGCCATCCTCCCCAGCTACTCTCCTCAATCACTGTAACTCAATTTTAGCTATGATTTTGAGAAACTCTTAACTTCTCTTTCAGCATAGTGTAGTCAGTGACTATGTCTTTATTGATGTCACCAAGATCCATTACACACTTATGGTAACAGGAGGTTGCTTGAACACCAGACAAAACATAAGCTTTGCTTTTTTCTCTCTTTGCACAGCATAACTACTTTGGAAGACCTCATTGCTTTGTGTCCTTCAGATAAAGAAGAGATGGAAAAAACCTTCTCTAATGCATCATTGTTCCTTTAGTGTACAACTCTTTCTTTCTCCGTGCTCTATCTCCAAATAACTAACTTACAATCTGTTGCGAGTTCAGTTCAAAATCGGGCAGAAACACCAATTTAGTGTTCGCATTTTTATCCTTTGTAAAATAAGAACAAGGAGGAATGCAAAGCAGGCTCTAAACTTTAAAGAGTATAAAGAAGTTTATTAATAGAACTAAAAGTAAAAGTAGATAACAAGGAATTAAAACAAAACCCCCTTTTTTCCTCCAGCACCTCTCCCTTTTTACTCAACTCACAAAAAGGATAACAACCTATGATTTTGGTCAGTATTACAGTTCTTAAAAG
>VYXC01010744.1:380390-399718 GCA_013397175.1 Platysteira castanea | reverse complement strand
TAGGCAAATTCTAGCTTAAAAGCAACTGCTCTCTTCTTCACAATGTCTCTGAAAGTCTCTTATTGTTCCGAGGTGACCTGACATGGTCACAGCTCTTTTTCCCACAGGCTGCACACAAAATTCTCATTCTCCCATGTTTTTAAGTGGATTAAAGAGAAAAGAACAGTTTGTAATATTACAGTTTTTTACCACAGCCTGCAAAAAGCATTTTTAAGCTCTGTGCTGGGTGCGCGACTCCGCCCTCTTTTTCCCCGTCGCCATCTTCAGCTCCGTCTCCCGTGACTTATTCTCTCTTTCCCTCTGACCTTGAAGTCATCATGATTTTCTTCGGGCTTTATGTTGGAGAAAAAGCCTGTTTCTCTTTATGTGGCTGGTTCCTCAGCTCAACTCTGGCTACATTAGTCGCAGAAAGCTCTATCGGCTCCCACTGGGATCTGCGTGGGGCTGCATGAGGGGGAAGGGTCTTCAGTCCTTAGAAGCCACTCCGGGTGGTCTCGGCCATGCAGCAGCTCAGTAGTTGTTTCCTTAGCTGCCCACAGCTCTGAGGGAGCTCTCCTGCCACTACCCAGGGCCGTGCCTGGGGACCAGGGAAGGGGAGGCCTGGGGTGGCTCCATGAGACAGGCCCGGGGCCCATCTCCCCCCTCTTCCCCGTGGGAGGCTTCAACACCAAAATAAAAGTTCCTACCTCTCCCCGCAGTTTAAATATGTAAATTTCGAGAAGCGTTATTGGTCTAAACGATTGTCCATCAACTAAGGTCTACACCATCACACTTTAACAGCTTGATTTGTGTGAATTTTACATTTTACAGCATCTGGAATATGTTATCTTTATTGAAAAAGCTTTCATATCTTCTGTTTTGCTGAAAATTACTTTTTGAAAGTATTGTTTTAGTCCCATTTCCTGACTGTATCAGGGGACATATCCTGTGATTCCATCTCTTTCTGATCAATTTAATCTGTTCAACTTTGGCATGACTTTTAAAATGTGCCAGCTAGGTTCTCTAAGCAATGTTGCTGCCTATTTATTTAAAATAGTAAACCCATAGGAAAATATATTTGAGCATTTTGATTTAATACAAATTTAATATATCCAAGCAGGATAATTTACAAAACAATCTCCAGAGGTGCATAAGCAAAACTTATTAATCATAACCACATCAGGGTACAAAACTGCAGTACAAATATTTGCACTTCTGTCACAGCCACTTATCTGATCTGTGCCAAATGCTGACAGATTTTAAAGACAATCACATTAAGCATTAATCAAGCTTGAAAGATGCAGCTGAGTAACAGCATACTAAAGAGACATCCATTTCTGGAGACAACTGCACACTCCATATACTCAGCCTCCTATTGCCCTGAAAAATGTTTAAAATCTGCTTCAGTCCCATGCTGTTTCCTTGAGTCGTTTTCTCATCTCTTTCTGATGTATTTTCCCAAAGTTTCAAATATCCCACTCCCTGCAAAATGATTAAATACACAGAACAGGGCTTCTGTCTCAATGGTTTCACTTCACTTAAGAACAGTAGCAGAATAAACCAGCTGGACATGTTTTATTTAAACATTTCTCTGCTCCTGTGTACAACACTGATCGTATTTCCCCCAACATATTCTCCCATGGTTACATACATTTTTTTTCTTTCTGTGCCTCCCTGGCCTCTCTTCTCCATTCTTAATGTTCTATTTTTCTTTCTTCCATAATATCTATGAGACAGAGGACAATTTTATGTACACTCTGTTGGTACAAAAATTCTTCAAGTCCCTGTTTAATATTTTCTCACAATGCCTTCCCACATTATTTCCGGTGATTTCACCCCAACTCATGTTGTGTCTGTAAAATTGCTTGAATTTCTATTTCTCTTGTACCAGTCTTGCTTGCAAAGCAATCAGCAGGTGCTGCTTTATCCCATTACCAACTGTATTATCTCAATTACTGAGTGTGCTCTGCTACATCAGAACACTGTTACTGAAGACTGCACTGGGGTAGCCTTCTGTGCTGCTCCCTCAGGCTCTCTCTGGGCCTGGATCCCACAAAGATCTGTTGCCAGTATCCATCCTGACAGACTGCCTGACAGGCATCCTGGCCTGCTTGAATGCCTTCATCATGCAGGAAGGCTTTTCAAACGCTGAGGCCTGAGTCCATGGACGTGCTTTTTGCCATAACACCCAGATACTATTTCCCTTGAGAGATCATAAGCACTGGAAACATGGCACAGGCCACTGCTTGGGATTTTGTGTGTGTCTGTAGGTGGAACAGAGTTTAAAATGATAGAATCATTTGGTTTGGAAAAGACCTTTAAGGTCACCCAGCCCAACCATTAGCACTGCTGTGTTCATCGTGAAACATGTCCCTAAGTGCCACATCTACACGTCTTTTAAATATCCCCAGGGATGATAGTATTTATTCATCTGCTTTCCCTGGGCAGCCTGTTCCAGTGCTTTACAACCATTTAGGTGAAGAAAGTTTTCCTAATATTCAAACTAAATCTCCTCTAGCATAACTTGAGGATACTTCCTCTGGTCCTGCCACTTCTTATCTGGGAGAAGAGACTGACCCCCACCTGGCTACAACCTCCTTTCAGGGAGTTGTAGAGACTGAAAAGCCTCCTCTGAGCCTCCTTTTGTCCAGGTTAAACAATCCCAGCTCCCTCAGCTTCTCCTCACAGGACTTGTGCTCCAGAGCCTTCACCGGCTCCACTGCCTTTCTCTGGACACACTCCAGCCCCTCAGTGTCCTTTATTGTAGTGAGGGGCTGAGAACTGAATACAGGATTTGAGATGTGGTCACACAAGAGCTGAATACAGGGGGACAATCACTGCTCTAGTCCTGCTGGACACACATTTAGTCAGGCAACAAAATATATTATAAAGCTTGATCAAGGAAAGAGCTCAAATTTGAAGCTGTTGTAAAAATATCTTTCCTCAGTCTTAGATTCATATAGTTTGTAGGCACTGAACAGATCCTTACAGTTTCCAGAAAACACTTCCTTGGCTGCATAGGGCACAAGGAAGGGGAATTCATCATGTGATTTTTTTCCTTCATGAATATACTCCAAGCCAACACATTTGGAGGGGATGCAGTCATTCACTAGCAGGGCTCTATGCAAAGGAAGAAATATAAAACATTCAGAGGTGTTGTCCTGTTTTTTGCTAAAGCCTTCTGTTGTAACCTTGGAGTCAGAAAATTTTCACACACTTTCATGTAAATAATAGCCAATGTTTATTTAACTGTCTTTTCTGTTTTTCATTCCTTTTGTGAGAAGAGAAAGTTTGATGAGCATCCTTTTTCTCCAGTGGAATTGAAGAGGAAGTGACATGTCCTCCAATCCCTTGTGGAATTGAGAAACCTATAAAGTACAAGAAATGTAAATAAAGTCCTCTCTTTTTCCTCTTTCTGCAAAACCTAGCAGGTGTCAGAGTCTCATTTCTTGTGTCCCCTACCGACACACAGAGGGGCCTCCCCAGCCATAATCCTCTAGAGAAGTCCCTGATTTAACACTGCAAATGTGCTGATAGAATTTGGTTGGAAAACTATACCCTACCTGACAGAAAAAAAAAAAAAAGAGAAGTATCTCTACATCCTTCTGGACTGTTCAGGAAATCAGGTTGTGAATGCTCTCAGATGTACAAGCATCTCAGTCAGGGTGGACAGAGGTGTGTTTCCAAGATATTTAAGACAACCTATTTCTGACACATCCAGCTTTCTAGATATACTTTAGGACCTAGTCTAACAAGCCACTTTTTGCTGTGAAGCACTGGCTTAGATGACTAATTGAATCACAGGTAGGAGCTCAGCCACGTTTTCCTTCTGAAATATTTCTCTGTCATCCTTGGGTGATTCAATCTGTTTTGATTTGTATTTGTGCATGTACCAGACTCCATCCGGAACACAAAATGTCCTCTATATGAGTATGTGCTCCATCTTGTCACTCAGCAAGGTGCTGACCTTGCAAATGCCATGGGGTGAGAACATAGAGGGGGAAGCAGATGGGCAGAGGAAGGATGGGATTGAGCACCATGGAGGAACAGCCATGTGTCAAAAGCAATGATTCCTAGCCAAACACTGGCTCCTGTTTGTATTTCCTTCTGCCTGTGTGTCTGTGCAGATTTGCTGTCTGTTCAGAAGCATGCAGCTGGCTGGTAACCTTTCCCAGCTGGTGAAAGAGGAAAGCCAAATGTGCAGACAGCCTAAGGAAAAAATGGCATCAGATGCAAGGCACTGAGCTACAGGGAGAGCGTGGGTGCTAGAGCTCTGTCGGCATGGTGAGCTGCTTGGATCATTATTTGTGGTTTGTGCAGTGACACAGGAGGTGTGTGTGTAGAACTGCTGGGCACAATGAGCACCCACGTAGGTGAAAGTCTTGTGAAACAAGGCTGAACTGGAACTGTACTGTGTAGGACACTTCTGAAGGTGGATTATTCAGACAGCCCTGTAATTAGAAGTTTGGCCAAATCTGAGATTCTTTAGTTTCGGCTCTGAAACACACCCAAGAGTAAAGTGAATAAGGCTGCCTGTCTCATTGATTTCAGGAATTAAATCACGCTTGGGCATGAGAAATAAGCCCTTTGTTATCACACTTCTTACAAACACTTAAAGTAATATATTAACAGTGAAGAGTACACAATTCCTAATTTTATACTCTTCAGAGGACAGGCAGCTAGGAATTACAGTACGTGACAAAGAAAAGAGATTGGGCTGCCTGATTTTAAAATATGCAGCAGTAGCTTGAACATCAAAGGCCAAAGTGAGAAATAGGTACACTGGATTCTCACATAAAGTATGTATTACGAGAACTGGAAGAGGACAGCACTCATTCCAGGTGGGTTACTGCATGCATGCAGTTAGTCATCCTGAAGCTCTATTTCTCATGCCTGTGCTCCTATGCTGTATTTCACTGGTGCCAATTTGCTGTTTGGATGATTACAGGCTTGTCTCACAGACAAAATACTAGTATTTGTTATCTGATGTAATGGTTGTACCACCAACATTAGTGTTGAACACTTTCCACCATAACAATTTTAATTAATGATCACTGTAGTTCAGACTGAAAGAGTTTATGTTAGTCTTTACCTCATACTAATGTGTGTTTTATAAAGTTTAAGTGGGTAATATTGCAACTGATTTTTAAAAGCAAGACTTGTTGGGTAGATCCAGTTTAGTTGTGGGAAAGGTTTTTTAAAAGAGTTGCTCAAATCTGTGTGGCTTTCTGTGTTCTCTCCAGGACTGCCTATTTATGCACTGTTTTGCTGTCCATTTTTCGTGGTTGGTTTATAGAGGATAACAGTCTACTAAATCTGACCCTCAGTGGAATTGTTCAAAAAGGGGTCTCTTCAGACCTCCAGAGATAAAGTGTTCTGTTGTGGTTCTAGTAAGAATCAGTATCATTTTCTAGTAGAATATGATATTTCTACCCTAGAAACATACCTGCATTGTAAAGCCATCAAATTAATATTTTTGCTGAAACCAGAGTTGAATTAGTAATAGCCTTATTGTGGAATCATAACCAACAGGGAATATTTTCTACTCCTGATTCATATGAAAAAGCATAAAGGCAGTATTCCAACCACTGAAAACCAAGAAGAGGTTTTGAAAATAGGAATGTGAGGCATTACTTATTTGTTTTAACATAATTAGAGTGCTTTTAAATTTTACTTCCATCTTTTCCAAAAGAGAAAATGTGAAATATTAGTCTAAGAATAAATAAATTTAAAAAAACAAACTCAAGCACATTTCCTCTCATATACATTCTGGGTAAGAGATCAGTGTTTGCTTTGATTACCACCATCAAAATAATTACTCCATTTGACAAGGTCAATTAAAAATAATTTAATAACACTGCCCGCTACTAGAGTGGGGAAATAGCACATGTAACAGCACCTTTAAAGGATTCACCAATGTATCTCAGTCTGTTTCAGATGGCAGGTCCTAATTATAGTCCAGCCTACAAATGCATCAGCTTTAATGTATTTGATAGGCAAATCAATACAGAGAGAATAATGTAAAGAGTGAATCTTAGATACTTGAAGCTCATGTCAATAATTTTTGGGTCTGCTCCTAAATCTACTTTTTTTTAATCCAAAAGCTTCACTTTAGTTGTTGCCTAACCCTGTGAACCCTTCAGTTCTTTAGGAGCTTTCTCATTAAGACAGATCTCTTAAAGCAGCTAAAGATCTATAGGGACTTGCAGCAGTGCTTCTGGCCCTGCTAAGATTGTCCACAGCCTCAGCACCTATTTTTCCGCATATCCTGCTGAAATCCAAAAAATGAGGCAGAGAAGGAATGTATTTGCAGTGGACCAAACTGTGCCTGTGAAAGCACAATAAAGGACATGCTCACACCTGCTAGGTTCAGCAGAAAGGAGGGAAAAGAGAGAGTTTATTTACATTTGACATGTTTTATAAGATTCTCAACTCCACAAGGGATTGGAGGACATGCCACTTCCTCCTCAATTCCAGTGGAGAAAAACGATGCTCATCAAACTTTCTCTTATTACAAAGGGAATTAAAAAGCAGAATAGACGTTAAATAAACATCGGCTATTGTTTACACGAAACTGTGTGAAATTCTCTGACTCCAAGGTTAAAACAGAAGGCTTAGCAAAAAACAGGACAACATCCAACAAAATAGGTATGATTTACTCCCTCAGCCTCAGGTAGTCTAAAACTTATGGCTTCAGAAAGTTCCCTGCCTGGTGTACTAAAAACTATAGATGGGGCTGAAGGCAGGCTGCACTCCTCCTTCTCCTCCTAAAGTCATGTCTTGGTGCACAGATTCATCTTAAGATTATGGGGAGCAGAAGAGAGAACCAGAGGGTGTGTACCCAGCCTAGTCTGTAGCAGGTTCACTCACCTAGATGCGTAGGAGTGTTGGGTTGTCACTGCCAAAAGTATTTATGTGTTTTATTATTAGCCAGTCAGTGCATAAATGTGTAAATAGTGCTTGAGCAGTGAACCTGAACATTCACTCTCCTGGAATGTATCCCAGCTACTGGTCTCCAACATGATGAATTCCTGATATAGCAATCTTGAATTCTCTTTGTGACAGCTTCCCAAAGGAGCACAGCATGCACCACCACCATGACCAGCTATGAGTTTGATGATCAATTATTGCATTAGGAGATAGGACATGTGGATATTAATCTCCTCAAAAGAAAAAATATCTGCACCTGCCAACTCCTGCTGAGTGCCAGGCTATTACATGAAGTGCAGCTGCCATCTCCTTCATTTGACAGATTTTAGAGGAGAGCAAGCCATGGTTACAAAATGTAGTTGCCATGAGTCTGATCTTATCAATGTACAACAGCTGTACTGGGAATATTTACTCTAATTAGGGAGAGAAACACCTAGTTTCCTTTTTCTAATTGGTCATAGTTGTGTCCTAGACAGCAAGCTGATCAGTTCGATGTGCAAAATACCAGCAAGACTAAAGCTGAGCCAGACAAAGATGTTGCCATTATCTCTGCTCATCACCATCCACTCCTCTTGTTCATGACAATTATTTACTCAAATCAGTTGCCAATGACCTATTTGCTTCTCAGCCTAGTTCTCTGAAAATAACTCTGATTAATTTTTACACTTCTAATAGAAAAGGTTTACCATGGGCCTATTTGCTTTGCCAGAACTAGGTTAAGTAGCAGCCACCCATACACATCTGAGAAGCCTCAGGGAGTTTAGGTTTCTCTAGATTGAAGTGACAGCTGACTGGAAGTTTTCCCTAGTGAATTTTTGAACATAAGCACCTGAAATCAGTAACTTAAGTATTACAATTTAATGGTGTGATGGATTTCACAGCTTTCTTAAAGCGAAGCAAAGATGTGGCTAATTATTTAACTCCATTACAAAGGCAGGGAAATGACTGGGTACTGCATTTGTAGCTCACAAATGAAGACAAGAAGAATGTTGCTTTGAACTACCGATTCTTAATAGCTGAAAGCAAAGAAACAATGTTCACTCCCCAGCTGATGAACACTCCAGCAGACTAAGTGGTTGTACCTAGACATTGCAGGGACCTCTGACATCAGGGCTACGCACTAAAGCAGAACTCCTACTGACTGCATTTCATTTGCATCTAATAATGATATTTGCCTGTCTTGGTCTGTCTTTGTTTAAATCTTGCCTTTCAGGAACTTCCTTATTAAGGTGCTGCAGCATAGAATCAGATGTTACTTAGGCTGACTTACACATCTTTGTGGTTTTGACTTCAGATAGACACATTTCTCTCACTCTTCCTAAAGTAAAAATTGAACAATGTGCAACTGAAGGAAGGACATTTGCCATTTAGTTACATTAGGGTGATTTGACTCAAGGGGAGATATCCAATGAAAAAAATATTATCTCAGTCATGTGCCTTGAAAATGAGAGGAACATGCGTTTTAATGTGTCTAGTTTTTCTCTGTTCCAACTCCTGTTCTCTTGCTTAATTTCAATAGCGTTTTCTTAAAACTTTTAGTCAGTGAGGCAGCCTAATTACCTGTTACTTTACAAAACGTCTGCACAAGGGGGAGCTGTTACACGTGAACCGAGGTTAATCGTGGAGCCTTCCCCGGACAAATCTATTACAATAAACGCCACAAATAGGCAGCAGATGTCAGCTCTCCAGCTCCGATCAAAAGAAGATCCTTAAAATTCTTGCCTCAGAGATTCCCTACAGTTTTATTAGTGCTTTCCTGAACCAATCGTTTAATTTTGTTTTCCTAAGTATCATGAGGAAGAAAATTCATAATGGTGGGATAGCAGCCATGGGTGTGCTTTGTTTATACACAAGGAGCAGCTGTTCTAGGAGAAAACTACTAGCAATAGAGAAATGCACAAAGTGCAGAGGGGGAAAAAACCAAACAGAAATAAAGGCAGAGTAGCAGGAGAGGAATGAAAGAGGGCACACAATTCAGAGTTAAATCTTTGGGTCTTGTTCAATAGGTCATTATCTACTGATCCAAATCATTCTTTTCTGCTTAGTTTCTGTAGAAAGGATAGTTATATTTACTTTGTTTTGTAGAGCTTTTAATAATCTACTTGTAAATGTTTTGTTTTTTTTTTTTTCTAAACAAACCTTCTGATGTATCAGAAACATGATAAGGAATCATAAATACACAGAAAAATAGGAACACATTTCATCATGTGCAAATCAAAACAGCTGTCTTCCCCTTTGCTTTCTCCCTCCACACTCCCTCCCATTCCTCAGGAAGAAAGAAGTCACAAGACACATAATCCTTAATCCAGGCTTGTCTTTATTTCAGTAATCATCAATAAATTCTGCAGCTCCAGGAACTTTGCCTTTCCCAGGAAAAAGAACCTGGAACTAACAGCTTCCCCATCATATAATAAAAGGACCCCTTAAGGAAAATAATGGCAGTGTCATTGTGGGAAGCATTTAAAATTAGGCTGATCAAAATAGTCACATTTTAGTGAGAGAGAAAATTTTTGTTTTGCTCATTAGGCAGAGTTGGATTAGGAAGCCTTGTGGTTGACATAGTCTTTGATTGTCTGTAATATTCACCTGAAACTCTGGTAACAAGTGTCAGTTGTACCTCAGCAGTTCTCTTCAGGAACGTAACAACACTGAACAATGACCCCTTGTCATTGGCTTTCACATTCTCAGTAAAAACAAGTGTTCTGATCCTCAATCCTATCACATCCTATACATATATAGTCCATCTACAGAAGTCTACCGCTGAGCTGATGAGGCTAAAAGACTTGTATGCAGGCTTATTTCTATGCAGGATTATCTCGTTTATGTATATGAGATTTGTATAATGGAGAAATGTTACTTCATATAATTGGTTGAGGAACTAAAGAAATCCCCTGAAGTTTGTGCTTTTTCTGCCTAAATCCAAATTGAATAGAGTTTAGGAAATTATAATTATGTCCCCTTTCAGTCACTGCCTTAATCCTCCCTTTAAGAAGCAAGCAATTACAACGTCACAGTGGAATCCTGTGGCAGTAATACACAGAATTCAAGTTAGCCAAACAGTATGGCTAACAAACACTGTCGCTGGCTACCCATAAAATACTTTGTATGCATTAATTGGATGTTTGGACAGAACAACTTGCAATTTTTTACATCAAATCAAAGCTATGAAATTTCTACAGTCGACTTATCAACAGATAGCAACAGAGAGAAGTGTGGATTTAAGGAGATCTAGGCTCATTCCCTCTTCTCTCATCTCTGAAAAAATCCCCATACCAATTCACAAAACAGAAAATACCCTATGGAATTAATTTGGATCAAGAACTAAAGTGTGTCCTCATTTTAATCTAGGCAATCAAGTTAAAATCAAATTAACAAAGAGAAAAAATTACAGCCCAAATGTTCTTTGAGTATTTTTTTAATTAACTCTGTTTTCATTATTTTTTGCAGCTGCTTATATACCTTCAGGTTCTAAGTAGAACTGGAGGCAAAGAACTGAAAAAACGATGGTTCTTATGTAAACACAGCGATCTTGCAAATTGTTCTCTTCTAGAACTTATAGTTTCTAATACCTATTCTGTTGGGGGTAGTGGGGGAAGGAGAGACAGGGGAGAGGAAGGTTGAATACCTCTTTTAAATTTGACACGCTTTTCAGAGTTCAACAATTTATAAACCAGTCATAAATCTGTGTAGAAACTTCTGCTATTTTTTCCAGTATTTCTTCTTTTAATTTTTAAATAGGTTCTGACCACAATATAACTATTCAGTGTGAGAATTACAGGGCAAGTTTGAACTCTTAGTTGGCACTTACACTGGAATGTCAGATGTTCCTATATCCTTTGGGAATTTTTGGCCTTTGAGGCTGCTGGAAAGAGTACACCGCTGAGAATTTATTTTCAAAACTTCACATCATTCTGAAGAGCTGCTGAGAATCCAATATTTTATTTTATGCTTTGACTGAATATTAGAGAGAACTGCTTCTAGTTAAATCAGTTTACTCATTTCTCATTTTAATTACTAGCTTGAAGAATTCTCATTATTTCTAGTAATAACTTCTCTATCTCCATCTTTGCTGAAATTCCCAACTCTGTTTCACAAGGTCTTGAGCAGCCTGCTCTAGTATGTCCTGCTTTGAATGGTAGGATGGAGTAGATGATCTCCAGAACAATTTACTGATGTTTATTAGTCTATGGTTCTCACTGAAGCTCTTTTTAAATGCTACTCTTGATAGCCTGGGAGTCTGCTTATGGGCAGAATATACAGTAAGTGCTAATAATGTTATTTATTCATTTATTCAAATCCATTCTACCATTTCCCTTAACTTGGGACAGTTTTTTCCATAAAAGCAAGACTGATACTTGAGGAATTTAGTTTAGAACTTATTTGTATTTAAATGGCTGCAGGGCTCTCACTGTTCTGTCACAGCGTGCTGTGCTCTAACCCCACCCCATCCTGCCCTGGTCCAGTCAGAATTTGTAAAGGCTCTGTTTCCTAATCACCTGGAGTGCTTTCAGAACTTAGAGTCTTCCCAGGGGTATGCAGGTGGAGTCTCAACATGTCAAGAATATACCCAGGAATTATTGGCCAAATGTCCTGGCTAAGGGTTCCCCATCCTTGGCGCATGTGGCCAGCACCTGCTTCTGGGGAGCAATCTCAGTGTGGTCACACTTTAAAACAAGTTCACACATCAGTGCAGATATGACTTAGAATTGTTCATTCTCCTGGAGCCAAGAGATAAAACCAGTAGATCTTACGTTCTGTTTCAGCAAAACTGAAGTACGGTAAGAAAGTTTTTCTAAGAGTTTGTCATCATGGTTCCTTTGTTAAAGGCAAAAAATATCTACACATGGAAATTGCCTTGCTTATGTTAGAAAAAAAAAGAGAAAATTTTGACTTCTAATGTTCTTATAAAAATACTGTATGTTGCAGGCTAAGGTTAAAATCTACCACTGAAGCAATGATCAATATTTATTAATAAGAGGGATTAAATGAAAGTGTAGCTGATCTTCCTCATTTGGAGGCTATTTGGAGAACTCCTATCGGTCCTTCTTACCCTGGCTGTTGTCCCACTGTGTTAACTCTCAGCACCTGAACATTTAGTATTTTAATGTGAAAAAGTGTTCATTATTTCATTTTTAGGCTAACAGAATTTTTTTTCCTACCCATTATTTCTTCTTGGTGTTGCTGGTAATGGTGGCCCCACTGCTATCATATACAACATATCATATTTTGGTGACTTTGACATTTTATATTCTGTTTTCTGTGTCAGTTATGCTTTAAGGAACATTTGTCACATAATTTCTGGGTAACTCAATTACGGATGAATCTAAAGAAACTTCCCTTGTTTAAGAAAGTGAGTCATGCTAATGAGGTCTATCTGACTCTCTTTGAAAGGGGCAAATTGACCCTGCTCAAGAAGAGTACTAGGTACTTACTGTGAGCAGTTTCATACAGGATGTCAGCCCTGTTGGATGCCTAACACAGGACTGGGACTCTGTCTTAGTGAAAACATGAGATAATGTCTGTACTTGATATGGCCTATCTGATGGGATCTATGCTGTGGTCATCTGGTATATTTCCACCCTCACTGATTTTTATTTTAAATTTAATATTTTATTCATTTAACCACTCTTAATATCAAGTTTCTCCAACATGAGGAACAACAGCAATTTTATTACTGCCAAGACAGAAACATGAATGGTAACATGGTGAGTAATAACTGACATACCCAGCCATTCTGTCTGAAAAATTATTACTTTTTGAAGGGAAGTAAAGGGCAGTGCTTGCTGGAAGGAAAAATTTTGCTGAAGAAGTAAGGAGACTGGGAGGGGATATCATCTTCCCCTGTTCATTTTGAGAATTTTGAAGTGATTTCCTTACAAAAAGCAGTACTTCTGCCTCCTAGAAAAATCCTCTGCATTGGCCCCACCCAGCCCTTCTTCAGTCTTGCACCGTGACCCCCTGCACCTCATTCATTTGTTGCCATTTTTCTTTCTGCTTACTTCACCTTACCCCACAACTCTTTAATTTTAAAACATACAGAAATGTGGCTTTGTCTCTAAACATTTCTCTCCATTCTTATGTTTTTATAGCTCTGTCACTTGTCTAAACTAAAGTCTTTACCTCCTTTAATTGTCTTACCAGCTCTGACTGTCTGAGAAATGCAATTCTTTCATGTATCCTCTATGAAGGACTGCAGATCTACTACCTCTCCTGATTTATCTTCTGCATACAGGAAAAGGGATGAATAATATTATTCTGCTTTGTAATATATGTATTACATATAGAATGAGGAGAGGGAATAGAGTCTTTGAAGTTCATCCCAGGAGCAAGGAGTTTGTAAGAATTCAGGTACACCGAATATTTTTTATTATATATAATACTCAAGTCACACTATCCCTTTTAAAAATCAAAGTAAATATACTTTTAGTAGGAATTTGGACCATGTTTTCAGTGTATCAAAAATTTTAAAAACCCTTTTCCCCATTATTTCAAGCATCCCACTGCCCTTATTGTGTTCTCAATAATCACAGAACAGTTGGAGAACAATCCCGTACGAAATAAAAAAAAAAAAGACAAAGAAAGGCAATTTCCTGTTCCAGTGTGGAGTATAAATGCAATTTCACTGTCTCGCTTCTTGACTGTAGTAACCTCTTCAGGCTAAATTGAAGGACTTCTTGCTGGGGAACTAGGATTGAACAGAAAATCCCCTTCTCTTGCAGATACAGAACTCTTTTTTAGGTAGCATAAAATGGAGAAAAACTTTTTATAAGGCCAGATGTTGGTGATTAAACTGTAGGAGGACAATTACTTGGCAAATGTTTTTCATATAGCAAATTTAAGATTTATCAAAATCTATTGTATTTTATGTCGTCCTTCACCCGCTGTTCTAGGATGTCAGTCAATATATTAGAAAAACAGCAGATGCATGATTTGTGCAGTTAATGTGGCTGCTCTTCCGTCTACAGCAGATGGTGTCCAAATAAGGTCCACGGTGTCACAGCACATAGTGGGAAGTTCTCAGAACTCTTAAAATAGCACCAAACCCCCTCATCAGATGTGCCAGGCAAAAGTCAAACAGTTCTGTGTTTCTGTTGAGCATGTGGGTCATTTGTATTATGGGTATTTATGGTGGAATTGGCAGATTCTACAGAGTCTGGGGTTCCCACTGTCTGACTGTTGCCAATATGAAGTGATTCAGAAACTGGTAAAAGAAATTCTGTAATAATTATTCAGTTAAAAGGCAAGCTGTGCTTCTCAAAGATTCTTCATTGTTCTCATCTTCATTACCTAGCATCCCTAACCCCTAAACCAGAAGCAAACGAAAACCAACCAAAATAACCCCCACAGCCCCCAATCCTTAAAGGATTTAATAAAAATCTTCTCTCGGAAGACAAATTGCCAACATTGAGACATCAGTTAGTGCTTTTCTTGGAAAACTTAGAAAACTGTGCTGATTTGGCATGGATTTCAAATACTGCTTCTCTGTGGGGGATGCCTTGATTCCCCAGAATAAGGGGTGTATGGTATGGCTATGAAGAGGCTGTGCCCTTGTTCATAAAGGCTTTAAAAAGTCAGGGAAAACACTGTTATATAACTCCAGGCTGCCTGACTTTTATCTTGTATAATAGATGGCAAACCCTGGGACCTGCTGGCAAAACTTGGTGTTTTTTCAAAAGTACAGAGAAAATTTGATTCTTTTTCACAGTGATGTGAAAAATGAAATATAATTTTGTGTTTAAATTAAGATCAAGTAATTAGACTAACCATATTCATAAAAAAAATTAGATGCCAAAATGTCACACAACAATATACCCAGCGCACCTTACCTGGGGCGTTCAAATGCCGTACTACAACACCAGGTTGAAACTCATATTCTCATTTTAATCTTCATAGTTCTGACACTGTGCCTTTATATAGGCTTTTATAAGACACCAGAAGACTTAATCTCACTACTACTTCCCTAAATACTTTGACTAGCTTATTATTTATGTCAAGATTTAATCCAATCCGGGATGGGTCTTTATAGAATTGCTGTAGATGATTTCACAGCACTCTTCTCTCTTAGTCCCCTTCTAGTGCCTGCCTTTTCTCTGATGGTTCATACTTCTCTAATCCAGGTGTTATTCAGCAGTGTATCACATCATACTCCATCCTACTTTTCACAGCTCTTGACTTTGACTCTTTCCCTTATTTCGAATTTTAATCTCCAAACAGAGCTTTATTTCTTTCTTTTCAGTGTTAATGAGCTTCATGAATGGATATCTTTATGGGATTTGCTGATGTTTTTATATCACCAATTTCCATAATTTAAATTCAATTATGTTTTATTTCTTTTAACTCTCTGAATGCTTTTACATTATTTAGAGCCCTAGTGCAATGTATTATTGTTTGATAACACTGTATGTCTTATTGCCAATTTGTAAAGACATGCTGTCTTTTTCTTTCTCTTTCATTTCTGCAGAACAAAGTGAATCTGTTTCAAGATTTATATTATTACAACATCTCTTGAAATAGACAGCTTTCTCTTGGAAGAAGTCTTCATCTGTTCTGACTGCCCATTGTCACAGACCTGTGAAGTTTTAGACAAAAGTGGAGAAGTACTGCAGCAGTCTATGGTTTTCACCTCCCACTCTAAGTCCTTTATTTTATAACTGGCTGATTTGTCTACTCTATTGCTCTGTATAGCTCATTTCATTTGTCATACCTAGTGCTGGAAGCCACCATCTCCAAGAAATTAATGACTCCTCACCTGGACCATTTTATATTTTATTGCTTATTGCTCCATTCTTTGGCTGTCTTCATATCCTTTTTAAGAAAAGAATAAAATTTAAAAAAAACAAACCAGAAATATTTTCAACTATTTGCATGTCATTACACTCATATGAACCAAGAATGGATTTGAACCAGGCTTCCAGTAGCAAAGATTAAACAATTTTTTTCTACCAGCCAGCATGTGTCTTCCGCCAAATTATTATTCTCAATAAGTACTCTAGGTTTCAGCTACTGGTAGTCCATGGCATCTCACAATCACCTGAGCGATTGCTTTTCTAGTCTGTCTGTGAACGTACAATGTGGCAAACTTTATCTTAGCATTTTAGCAAACTCTTTCTGGTGAAAATCAGAGAAATTGAAAAGAAGCTATAAAAGTGCATCAGATTTCCACTCAATAAAGCTATCCTTATTTATCAGATCTACAGTTGTCAGCAGGCTGGAGTACTGGTTGACTGTAGCCATAAACAACTCCAAGCATAACAGCATCTTTCATCTCTCCCCTTTTCTCAAAGACACTGAAATCTTAAATAATTTTTCTCCCAGTTGAAAAATATAAGAAAAAAGACAATGGCAATGATCAGTATTTATGTAAATAGTTGAGATAAAGGGAACATAGAGCATGCAGGGGACTCAGGCAGTCCCTCACCTTCGGAATGAGTGTGACCTACTCTTTTGGTCACTGTCTTGTACCTGAGCCTCTCATGTAATTACAGGCTGGGATCTACCTGGCCTCACAATTACTTCAGCCAGCTCTTTAACAGCTATGGGTGGATATTGTCAGGGCCCATGAATCTGTGGGGGTCAAACTCCTGTAATAATTCACACATCAACTCCTCCTTCACTGATGGTGGATCTGTGTTTTATCAACCTGGATTTTTGTTCACAAGGCCTGGGACTCAACAGTGCTGGTAAAGAGAGAGGTGAAGAAAGTGTAGGGAAACTGCCTTGTCAGTGTTGGTGACTAGTTTACCTCTTCTGTTTAAAAGTGGGACAATATTTTCGTTCCATTTCTGCAGGTTAGTGTTTCAGCAGGTTAGTACCACTGGTGTCTCTCTCCATACTGATTTGTCAGGCTTGTGCTACCCATGCCACAATATACCAAGTAATACACCTACCCAGGAACTGAGTAACTTCAGAGGCAACCAAAAACTAAGATACATCACATAAGGATGCAGATAGCATTTAGTGCATGTTGGATGTTCAACTCACAGTAAGAATGAGATGCTTTGACTCTACTCTTTTCAGCTATGTCCTAGCTCTTACATATATGACAATATGATGGACATCTAAACCCACTCTCTTGGTAACCAGGAATATAAGTCTCAAACACCAGGTACCTGATTCTCTTGCAGAATGCTCTCCATAACAATTGCTCATCAGCTAGAGGGGATGTCAGATGTAGTACACAGATGAGGCAAAGGTGATGATGATGATGATAATGAGAATGAGTGAGTTAAATATACTTCTGAAGTTTATCCGCATTTTGTTTCTATTCTAAGGCAAGGTGCTTAGAAATTTATGAAAGGATATTTCAATAATTATCTAACATACTCATCAATATGTCTGAAAAACTACTGAAAAGAACGTACTTTCAAACAAAGCTTAAAGGCTTCAACAGTTATTCATTAGATCAAGGACTCAGTCTCAAGTTCAACTCAAAATTTACATGCGTAGCCCTAGAGCTCAACAGTTACTGAAAAATATTCCTTGTATTTTCATTTCATCCTGGGCTCTAGCTGGACCTGTGCTTATTGACCTTCAAGGGACACAGCAATATCTTTCTTACTCAGGCCTTGCCTGAGGGGTGATACAATGACAGACTGAATTGTCATTCTGGGAATTTGGTTGGCATTGTGTCAGTTTTGCTTCGCATCAATTTAGATAACCGTGGCTTATCGTGTGTCTGTATGATGGCATAGGTATATGATATACACGAAATGAAAATTATATATGTAAATATATCCTGGTAACTCTGGCAGAAAAATTATGTAAATGTCAACTGAAAAGCTTTCACACCCTTAAGGACAAATGTGTCCGTATTGGGATTTTTAACCCCCTACTTGAGAGTCATACAGTCACATAGTCATATTATGCAATGTATGTGCAATTGCTTTCCTTGTGTGCTGAAATACTCCTATAATGAGTAGAGATTGCAGGATATGAATTTAGGCTTAGAATCTAAGATATCTGGTAAGCTACTTTCTGTTAATGTTATTAATTTTTTCTGATAGCCATAGCTGCAGTATTAAATGCTGTGACAAGATGCAATACTCATCAGGCAATTCTGGATTCAGAGGCTGGATTTATCACCAGAAAGCTTTGTCACTTTCTAGAAGAAAGTTTGGGGAAAATAAGCTATTGTGCAGAGTTCAGTAATTCAAAAGCACCTTTTTTTCAGAGCCTGTTCTGTGTCCACGTTTCGGGTAAAGACGTAAAATTTGGAAGTAGGGAAGCCTTTACAGCAGGGTATATCTGCTGTGAAATTCATGTAAAAAAGAGCCCAAACTTGGTCAAAATACAGAATATAAACTGCTAAGAGTTTTACAGCTACGAACTTTAGCATGCTTAATCCTTTTATAGCATCTATTGTCAGAAAAATCCACAAATGGCACAGGTTTATGTGCAAAAAGGAGACAGAGGAGTCCAGCAACTTTATTGGAATTAAGGGAGAGAATCCACTGAGGCACACGCCCGAGGGCTTTTCTCTCTCTCTCACTCTCGAGGTGTCGGAGGGCGCAGCCTCCTTGTGTCCTGAACTCCGGGCCGCATGTTGCCCTCTTCCCTTCCCCACTGGCTGAGGTACAGGGAAGGTACAGCCTTCCTGAACCGCCTACCACATATCCCCCCTTGAACCTACTCTTTTACTCCAAAATTCAGAAATTCAGGCTTGTGCAGACCCTTGTCTGTTTCAGGAGCCAAGCCGTCTGGGCTCTGCAGCAAACCCACAGCCCAGAGTTAGCAGAGACATTAAGACCCATTTCAAAGACGTCAACACCCACACTTTCACCCATCAAATTGTTTGTAAAAACATGAGCTTTCCTCTCACTACTGATGCCCAAACCACATATTTTTTGCTGAACAGAAGGAATGTGTATGACTTATTCCCTGACATCTCTATTACAGCACTGGAGTGTGCATGTAGAGCTACACAGTCCCCTTCTGCTTAAATTGAAGTACAGTGAAGCACTGAAAATTAGAAAAAGAGATCTGCGGAGATTTTTTTTCTTTGTGCGAGGATTCTTTTCTTTTTCTTTTTCTTTCTCTTTCTTTTTACAGAAAAGGATCTGTAAAACTAGAGGAAGGAGAGTGAAGATATTGGAAGCTGACAGCTGAAATAGGTGTGTTCCAACCAGGCACAGCCTGGTTGGAAGGGGGATGTTGTCACTTAATATCCTTGAGAGAAATGTGGCAAGTGAAAAATGTCTGTCTGGGAAAAAAGGGTGCTATATCCCTATTGCGATAGGAAAGAAATTGAAGGTCTCGTCAGCTAATCAGTACTGACAGGGCAAGGAAAATCAGGAGAGAAACCTGAATGGAGTAACATGAACAAACTGTATGATGAGGAGACAAAGTAGGAGTTTATGGTGGGTAAGAAACCATCTGATAGAAGGAAGCAAAGAGCTGTGAGAGGAAGATCTAGTCTGATT
>VYXC01010744.1:289309-380264 GCA_013397175.1 Platysteira castanea | reverse complement strand
ACTGAGGCACACGCCCGAGGGCTTTTCTCTCTCTCTCACTCTCGAGGTTTCGGAGGGCGCAGCCTCCTTGTGTCCTGAACTCCGGGCCGCATGTTGCCCTCTTCCCTTCCCCACTGGCTGAGGTACAGGGAAGGTACAGCCTTCCTGAACCGCCTACCACATATCCCCCCTTGAACCTACTCTTTTACTCCAAAATTCAGAAATTCAGGCTTGTGCAGACCCTTGTCTGTTTCAGGAGCCAAGCCGTCTGGGCTCTGCAGCAAACCCACAGCCCAGAGTTAGCAGAGACATTAAGACCCATTTCAAAGACGTCAACACCCACACTTTCACCCATCAAATTGTTTGTAAAAACATGAGCTTTCCTCTCACTACTGATGCCCAAACCACATATTTTTTGCTGAACAGAAGGAATGTGTATGACTTATTCCCTGACATCTCTATTACAGCACTGGAGTGTGCATGTAGAGCTACACAGTCCCCTTCTGCTTAAATTGAAGTACAGTGAAGCACTGAAAATTAGAAAAAGAGATCTGCGGAGATTTTTTTTCTTTGTGCGAGGATTCTTTTCTTTTTCTTTTTCTTTCTCTTTCTTTTTACAGAAAAGGATCTGTAAAACTAGAGGAAGGAGAGTGAAGATATTGGAAGCTGACAGCTGAAATAGGTGTGTTCCAACCAGGCACAGCCTGGTTGGAAGGGGGATGTTGTCACTTAATATCCTTGAGAGAAATGTGGCAAGTGAAAAATGTCTGTCTGGGAAAAAAGGGTGCTATATCCCTATTGCAATAGGAAAGAAATTGAAGGTCTCGTCAGCTAATCAGTACTGACAGGGCAAGGAAAATCAGGAGAGAAACCTGAATGGAGTAACATGAACAAACTGTATGATGAGGAGACAAAGTAGGAGTTTATGGTGGGTAAGAAACCATCTGATAGAAGGAAGCAAAGAGCTGTGAGAGGAAGATCTAGTCTGATTCTAGTAGGATGCTGGCCACGAGCCTAAAGATGTTTGGTGGTTTGCTGTTGTTGTTGTTGCTTTGGTTTATTAAAAACAAACAAGCCAAAATAAAAGCAGCAGGGAGAGTCCTGTAAAGCACCTGTGAAGCACTTGACAGGAAGCAATTAGCAGGCTTGCAAAAGGATAGGAAGCTGCTAATACTACCTTTTCCTCAAGCTCAAATGCTTGAGGTATGTGTGGTGACTGACAAGTCCAGCCCCAGAAATGTAAGCTGATTCTACAGGCAGCATTTTCTGGTTTTCAACTTACCTTAAAAATGCAAGATATTAAAGACACTCCAGAGTTTAGAAAGTTTTTATAGTTTATAATTAAAACTTAATTTTCCACTTGTGAAACATATAGTCCATTACTGCTTCCACTTGGTTACCTTATTTCCTTGCCATAAGATCTCCATATATTTTAGCATGAATCATACTCACTTGCTGAAAAAATACTCAATACTCGATTTTTATTCTGTTATTCAGAATGGGTACAGGGTTTATAAGCAACCCCAAGGTATAAAGAGTTAAGAGANAAGTACAGTGAAGCACTGAAAATTAGAAAAAGAGATCTGCGGAGATTTTTTTTCTTTGTGCGAGGATTCTTTTCTTTTTCTTTTTCTTTCTCTTTCTTTTTACAGAAAAGGATCTGTAAAACTAGAGGAAGGAGAGTGAAGATATTGGAAGCTGACAGCTGAAATAGGTGTGTTCCAACCAGGCACAGCCTGGTTGGAAGGGGGATGTTGTCACTTAATATCCTTGAGAGAAATGTGGCAAGTGAAAAATGTCTGTCTGGGAAAAAAGGGTGCTATATCCCTATTGCAATAGGAAAGAAATTGAAGGTCTCGTCAGCTAATCAGTACTGACAGGGCAAGGAAAATCAGGAGAGAAACCTGAATGGAGTAACATGAACAAACTGTATGATGAGGAGACAAAGTAGGAGTTTATGGTGGGTAAGAAACCATCTGATAGAAGGAAGCAAAGAGCTGTGAGAGGAAGATCTAGTCTGATTCTAGTAGGATGCTGGCCACGAGCCTAAAGATGTTTGGTGGTTTGCTGTTGTTGTTGTTGCTTTGGTTTATTAAAAACAAACAAGCCAAAATAAAAGCAGCAGGGAGAGTCCTGTAAAGCACCTGTGAAGCACTTGACAGGAAGCAATTAGCAGGCTTGCAAAAGGATAGGAAGCTGCTAATACTACCTTTTCCTCAAGCTCAAATGCTTGAGGTATGTGTGGTGACTGACAAGTCCAGCCCCAGAAATGTAAGCTGATTCTACAGGCAGCATTTTCTGGTTTTCAACTTACCTTAAAAATGCAAGATATTAAAGACACTCCAGAGTTTAGAAAGTTTTTATAGTTTATAATTAAAACTTAATTTTCCACTTGTGAAACATATAGTCCATTACTGCTTCCACTTGGTTACCTTATTTCCTTGCCATAAGATCTCCATATATTTTAGCATGAATCATACTCACTTGCTGAAAAAATACTCAATACTCGATTTTTATTCTGTTATTCAGAATGGGCTACAGGGTTTATAAGCAACCCCAAGCTATAAAGAGTTAAGAGATATTTCCCCTCCCCATTGTAAACATTACAAACATTTTTAAATGCTTTATAAATGGTAATGCATTTACTATCATAATACAAAGAGTTTTGATTATCACTTCCAGTTGACTCAGGGAGAGCCTATTCACAGAGATTGAGGTGAAGAGCGTCACATGCTTGTAGTTGTACACTGTCATGCATCTGTGGCATGCTCTTTAAGAGCTCTCTGCATTATGTAGTCTATTATGTGTTCAAAGCACAATTCAATTCCAACTGGAAATGCTCAACTGTTGTCCTGAGCAGACCTGGAGTAGCAAGGCAAGCACTCAAGAATTGAGAGAAAGAGCATGTAACAAGTGCTCTGGTCGAGTGACTTGCCTGATAGTGCCCAAATATTCTGTAACAGAGAGGGGAAGATTCTGATTTCATAGAAAAGTATTTGCTTGGCCTAAACTTGAAACTGCTATTTCTCCTCTCACAATCTCTCTCTTTTTTTTTTTTCTTGTTATTTGAACTTTTTGCTTTCCATGTTTTTTCCTTCCAGTGCTCTTCTTCCCCATGAAACATTCCTATTTTTTAAGCAAGTGGCCTTCTTTTCAGGATCCATCACATTTAGTAAAATGTTACTTTCATTGCCTTTGAGACTGTGAGTAAATAAAGTGAACTGTTGCTAAGATTTCTTAATATCAGGGGCAGTGCAGGAGACTAACATTTTTAAGATTAAGAAAAGCATGGAACTAATAGTCTTGGAAAAAAGCTGCAGGAAATTATAAATACAATTCAGTGGAAACCATTGCTAATAATGACAGGTTTTGAATTCTAAAGTAAAAGGAAACACCATTTGGTGAGAGAGATACCTAAAGTAAGAGTTGTCAATTATGTCAATGTCTTGTCATTTCAACTCTCATTAACATTCAGGAAATGCCATAAGGGAGGTATATTTTTATGCCTCCAGAGAACAGCAAGAGTAAAAATCTGTAACTGTTTCCTGTTACATCCTCACATAAATGCATAATAAATTGTTAAAGTTTTATATGTAAAAATGCTTACTTATTGAAAGAAATCCTGAGCATCTAACCAAAGAGTCATAGTTAGTTCATTATTACAGAAAAAGAGAAGACCAGGTGAAAGAAAGCAGTTACAATTGTTATACGCACATATTTTCTGTTCCTTTTTCCTGCTGTTATGCTCACCCTTCTCCTTTGAGTTCCAGCCTCAGTGGTGTCATTCTGGTACGTGATGTGCAAGGCTGTGGTGAGTCAGCATTATGTAGTGTGGAACTGGAGACAATTTTTCACATCTTTTTCTTCCACTGCTCAGGATCTGTTAGGGGTCATTTCGGTTTGTTGACACACTTCCATATTTTTGCATACTCCTCATTGTTTTGCAGCTTCACAATATATCTGAATTTACTGTATATGGTACTTTATGTGATGTAGATACTATTTCTTCTCTCTGTAAGTCCTAGCACCAGTTTTGTCAGCTTTTAGATCTGTATTTCTCTACCGTCATTAAGCACTGGTGAGCTGTTTACAGCCGTGTGGTCTCCAGTGCCAAGCCTGTTGCTGTTGCAGCTAAGTCAGGTAAACAAACCACAGGAAGGACAGAAAGAGTACAAACAAAGCCAGCCCAACAAGACGTAATCCTCAGGCCTTCCAAACCTATAAAGACTGTGGTCTTTCAAAAAAAGCCTGTTAGCTGTGGTAACGTCATAATGCTGGGCTACAAATTAACATTAGATTGCTGAGATTGACAGTACTGGATGGTACTGGTAAGGTAATTAAATTATACCAAAGGGATAGGTAATCTACGTAGGAGTAATGCTGCCATGAAGAGCTGAGATCAACCAGTAGCACTTAATTTTCATAGGTAAAACATCTGTGATATAGATTTCTGCGTTATAAGTTTATGTTTTCAAAAAGTAAAAAGAGTTACACTACATTCTAGAGTAAGAAATACCATTATGACTCAGGCCTGTCATCCATGGATTTGCTTAAAGCCAGCACCAGATGCTTCAGAGAGCAGTGCAAGAAACCCCAAGGTGGGCAATTATGGAATAACTTGCCCACATGGAAGGCTTCTTCCTAATTCTCAGCAGTTAAAGATTTGCTTGTTTACTGATGCATGAAGGCTTATAATATTTTAGAGTTGGTTTGTTGGGTTTTTTTCTGCCTAATGTAATTGTGAATGTTGGAAGGTTTCATACCAACTTGAAGTTCAACTTAGAGTCCTAAGCTGTTGGCATCAGTGATTTCTGGTGGTACTTAGTACCATAGCTTAGCTATGCAATGTGATAAAAACTAAAATATTTTATTGTTTGTTTTATTTGGCACTTGCTGCATTTCAATTCCACTGAATGTACCACTGTTTTCCTTTAATTAGAAAAGTAACTCTTTGTACTCCTCAGTCATCCATGGACATTTTTGAAAAATATGTAGGGAAATTTAGGCTCTCTGTTTAAGCATCAGGTTTTTCTTCAGTGGAAAATCTCTGATTTCTCAGTACTTTAGAAATACTTTCTAGTTACTAAGGTGTGTGAAGATAAAGCAGCACTGATTTGTGAAAAAAAAATCTTGATGGAGATGTAGGGATTCCCATTTACTCAGTCGTTTTGATTAACTTTCAGTATTTTCTATCTGGTGTATCAGTCTATTGGCCAGCTCAGTAGAAGTAATGCTTTTCTCTAGGGCCAGTTCTCCAAACGTGCTGGGAGTTTGGGGGCTCCTTATCTCTATCTACTAGAGTGTTCATGTGAATACTGCTGCACTGTAGATTTTCTTCTCCTCTCCTGTCATATGAAAGCGTAATGAACTAGCAACAGCCAGCCTCTCTGTCTATGCAGGCATGTTGTTAAAATTCACTTAAAGAGACTGGGACGATATTCAGAGTGGCAGTTTTTCACTGACCTCTAATTTAGATTCTAGACTGCTTTTTCTGCTCTCTGTAGTATGAAATAGTGTTCCTACTCTGTTTTGGATCATCGCTTTGTTTAAGGGTTTATCTTAAAAGTTATTTTAAACTTTCTTTTTAAGGGTTTTCATGTGATTTCCTTGAATAACAAGCAAACTTTTTTATTCTAGTCCATTTCTTGAGCAGCTGGTTTAGAACAGTTTCCTTTTTCTTAAACAATGCATTCCTTGTTTATTTACATAGTTTGGACAGTGGTGAAAGTTACTGGTGGTTACATTCTCTTTGATGTCTTTAGAAAGCATTGTTATCCAGTCTTGTTTAAAGTGTATTGTAATGGGTTGAACCTGAATTGGTTGACGGGCTTTTGGGCCAATCGCTTTTGCCATTTTGCATATAAAAAGCCCATGCAATGGTGGGAGTTTCCTCTTTGTCTCTGGGCTCAAGGGCTGAGGGGTGGCCAAAGGTAGAGGGCCCTGGGCCCAGCCCTTCCCTTCGACCTTTTGGCGTGGCAGCGGCGCGGGGCTGGTTCTTGTCTCTGGAGGGCTCAGGCTCGGGCTCAAGCCTGGCTCCTCTCGATTTCTCAGCGCAGCAGCGGCCTGGGGCCAGCCCTCCACTCCCACCGGAGAGCTGTTCTCACTCTGCAGGCAGTGTGTGACCAAAGCCATGTGGTCTAAGATCTGAAGCCACCGAAATCCTGTACCAGGACCGGCGGAGCACCTTTACATCCAGCACAGCTTTCGCCAAAGCTGAACACCACGCCGCAACCAACAAAGACACCTTTTCTTTCAAGTCAGCAAGGAAAGAAGAGGAAAGTAAAGTCACATGGGACGAAGCTGAACATGGTGGCCCCAAGGTCAGAAACAGAGGGGAAGGGATAAGATCACATGGGAAGGCAGCTAGATGACGATGGGAAAAAAAAGGGCTGCTGCGCTTTTTGGCGTGAAGCTTAAAAATGCTTCTTATAAAGTCATAGAAAGGACTTTAATTCATTTGGAAAAAACTTGGGGAGATGAGAAATTCTTGTGCAGCCTGTGACCTTAAAAAGAAGCCCATGTCAGGCCATATAGAAGTTGTCAGAAGGTGTTAGAAATTCGAAGCAGAGAACCTTTGCTTTTGGGCTGAAATAGCTCATCCTTAAAAAACTGAAAACCCCAATTTTTTTTCCTATGGCCCGTGATTTGGCAGTGTGGGAAGACTGCAAAAGGTTTGTGGGAAAAATACCTTTTTTCACTTTAACAGATTTTCTCCGGGCGGGACTGTTGGTTTGTGAAAACTTTATGACGCAGTAGAAGAACCCTTTTTTTTCCCCTTAAGCATAAAAAGACTCTTAGAAAAAGTACAACTCTGACCAAAAACCATGTTCTTGTTTTGTTTTAACTTCTGAAAGGTTTGTGGTAAAAGAGAAAACATTGGGAAAGAAAGGTGTTTAAAAGTTTGCTTTAATCCCTTATAATTTCCTTTTTTTTTTTTTTTCATTCTGTTAATAATAAACTTTCCTTTATATTGCGACTGTTGAAGTGTACACCTTGTTTTGCCCCAAGGTTTCTTTGCGTTTTCCTCAATAAATCCATATTCCCCTTATACACATAATTAAATTTCGTGTGTTTAACATTTAAACCAACATCAAACCACAACATGTATCCATATAGAAAATTTGCCCTGTGAAGCATTATTACAAATCTGTATACTTGAAATTTAACTTGAATTTCTTGTTCTATTTGGATCCTACTGCTTCCAGTTGTTTTGAAAATTGTGCTAAATAGTTGCATTCGACCTGAAGAGTAGAAGGCTCTGAGGAGACTTTATTGTGGCTTTTCAAAACTTAAAGGGAGTTATAAGGAAGACAAACGATTTTTACCAAGGCTTGTAGTGGCAGGACAAAAGGCAACAGTTTTAAACTGATAGAGGCAGATTTAGATTGGACATAAGGAAGTATTTTTTTATCAGGAGAGTGGTGAGACACTGGAACAGGCTGCCCAGAGAAGTTGTGGTTGTGCCTCCTCTGGGATTGTTCAAGGCTGGGTTGGATGGGGCTCTGAGCAGCCTGATCCAGGGAAAGGTGTCCCTGTCTCTGGCAGCAGGGTTGGAACTAGGTGATATTTAAAGGTGCCTTCCAAGCTAACCAGTTCTATGATTCTGCATTTTCATTTATCTTTCATATTTTCACATTTTGTCTTGTAAAAAGAAACTCCTAGTTATTTTGGATAAACTAAAGTAGATAAACTACAGTAGATAAATTAGTGAATCTGAACTGTCAGTCTAAAACTGGAGGATGGGGTCAGTTGAGAACATCACTTTTCTTATGTTTCTCAATTTCAGTTTAAAAATGCAAAAGAATTAGGCCTTTTGCCTGGAGAAACTTGTGCACTACGTCATATGCAGCTTGGTGATGACCAATATTCTTTCCCAGAACACTGCCTTCATGTTAGTCTTGATGAAAGTGAAAGGCTGAAAAGAAGGAGTACCAGGAAAAGGCAATAGGAAAAGCAGAAAGAGATTCTCAAGTACCCTTTAAAATTTTCCTGATAGGGATCTTAGCACTAAGTTTAGAATGTTTCCTACACTGGAAAAGATCTTTTCTATCAGAATTGCCTAAAAAGGCTCCATTCTTGAAGAATTCTCTCATCTTGGAGAATTTTAAATATATTGACCCTGATTTCAGCAGAAGTTTGTATCAGATGGTCTCCAGAGATTTCCTCTAAACTGAACTGGAGGACATGAGACAGTATTCAGCTATTATTGGTCACTAGCATACCTTCAGCAATAAAATGTATGAGATGAAATGGAAGTAACAAAAAAATTTCTGTTCTCTGTAAATCCCATGTTGATTTCTAGACCAGGACAGTGTATTTCCCACAAATCACTAGAAACTAGTAACCTGAAAACTATTTGTGACATAACAAAATTACAGAGTGTCATGTAATGATGGAAAGAAAAGTGGAGTGCTGCTGCTGCAGATGTCATGGCCAACAGGAGAAAATGGATCATGTACAATTTCTCTCTTCTGTACAGAATGCAGCCTTTTCCCCACTGAATGAATTCTGAAATCTAAAAACTGTTGCATGCTGTTTAGTTTTCTGAACATAGGGGATGAGATAAATGGCTTCAAATAGTTCAGCAAACCTTAAAAGAAAGCAGACCAGAAAAAAGAGTTTTGGGTGAAAAGACACCACGTTTAAAAACATGAGCAACCCTGTTTAAAAATTGTCTTAAGAGACAGACTTTTGAAACCTATCCCCTGTGCATAGAACTTCATAATTAAAACCCTGAATTTTGTGTTTCAAGTTTGGAAGATTCTAATAACAAGGAAGCTGTAAAGGTGTTGTTAAAAAATTATTTTGTCTTTGCTGAAACCACTATCACTATAGATCCAAATTATTTTCATTATTTTTTGGTATCATCAAACTGTGGAGGGTTGAAAAAGCTAAGGAATAATTAATGCTTTAATGGTAACTTTGAGTAGACTGTATGAGTGAAAGAATTTGAGAGGGTTGTATTAGTTAGGAATTAACTCCCACATTGGTCTTGGCTTGCAGTTTTGTTATAGATAAGATTGTGAAAAACATCTGTTCTGCTCAGTGCCTTACTGTAAGTATACTGGTGTTGAGCTAAAGGATACTAATGGATCAGAGAGTTTTGAGTGCTTTGCTGCCTCGAAATACATCTGGTCCTAACCCAAATTTTCACCTGTGTCTATCAGTCGGCCCATGTTTATTCTGACATGGGATAGATTTCCTGTCAGATCCATCAATTAGATATTGGATAATCATCACATAAATCACCCAGGCAAATCAGACCAAGCCAGAATCAAATTCCTTGTACCCATTAAAGACAGATATCAACTCATAAAATACATAACATGTCAAAGCTGACATAATCTTCTCTGAGAAAAGAGAACAGCCCATCTATTTGCTAATTGGAATAAATCAAATAGGGAAAAGAGAATTAAACTGGCATCTCTGCTATCTTTAGCAGAGGAAAGAAGACTTGAACATTATACACTAAGTACAGAAGAGCTCCCCTGGTGATCCCTTGCTCCCATATAAACCTCTTCTGACAGCTGACAGCATCAGCAACCTCTGCATCCTCCAGTCACTGCTCTTGAGCTGTGAGTTCAGCTCCAGCTGTGAGCATTTCACAGGCACAGCCTAACTGCCTAACCAACCTGCTACGAGCAGGATTGAGTACATAACATTATAGAATAGTGTATGCACCTAAAATTACATTTGCCCAGTCATCACTTCATTCTGGAGATACTTAAAGTCTCCACTGGGGACACTTAAACATTCCTGGCCCTTGGCATTTTTGGGACAAGGATTCAGCAGTCCTGTGAGAGCATCCCTGCCCTTGCCTGTGTGATGCATGTCCAGTAAACATAATTTATAAAAAATTTAGCAAATATTAGGGCCATATATCCTGTTTTGCTTTTCATGAGTGAGTTTTCTCCCCAGCCTGCATCCCTGTCCTGCGGGCCAGCAGCTCAGCCTGCAGGGAGTGCTCCAGCCACAAGTACTCCACATGCCTGGTTAACTGGTGCTTTGACTATCAAAAGTATGTTAGTAAATACTAATGAACAGCTTCAAATCTTCAGCAAAGCAGAGAATTTCTGATATATACCTGATGGTTTGGTATGTAGATTCATGTAGGTTTCCTTCTACAATATATTTCAAAACATGTAGTAAGAGTTGATGGAACTACTTGATACTTTACATTTAATAACATGTTACTTTTCTCCCAGTTGTGGCTGCTCATTAGCTGCTTCTGATTTCACTGGAATATTATAATTATCAAGTATGTGTATCCAGAAATCCGTACAGTCTCTTCCTCTGACAAGTATCTTCAGGGTACCTGTTTCAGCTGCCAGTGGCATACAACAGATCACTTAAAACACCTAGAGAGGTGTTTCTTTCCTTTCTAAGGAAAAACGCCTTACTGAAAAGCTGACCCTTCTTAAGCAGGAAAAAGGAAGAGGATTAAAGTAAGTGACAGATATAATGAATTCACATGTTTCTAAATGGGTAGTTCCTTTGCTCTTCTGCAAATAGACGTTCACCAAAGAATCATATAAGTAATTTTTTGCCCCCACATTTTGGAGCATAAGGAAACATAGCTGTGCCCTGACATGTTAGAAGGAGAACCAGACGCAGCCTAGTTTTGTTCCCTCTCTGTGATTCTGAACAGAGATATTCTGGAGTACACACAAATTGCAGAGCTGATACTGTGGCAACAAGTACTCATAGGACAACTGTCAGGGTATAGGAAACAAATACTGCAGAGGCTACAGATGAAGCGTTGGAAATTGTTGGGTTTCTGCATGAAAAACAATGGGGAAAAAATTACGTGCATGAAGGTATCCATAAAGAACAGTGGAGAAAAAATTGTAGAATGATTTTGGGGAGGATAAGTTTAATTTGTAAAAGTTACTGAACCACTCGTGGAGTACTGCGTTAAAAGACAAAAGGATACTGGATCTTTGCCAACCTGTTCTGTATGGGTGCTACTTGAGAGGAGGCTGAAGTAGGTACCGTGCCTGATCCCACGCTAGTGGAAGACAACACGTACTGATTAATAAAATGTCCTGTTCGTGTGTCCTGAGTGGGAAGACAACGGTGAATAATTTTTTCCTATTTAATGATATTTTTGGTTTATGAACCTAAAGACTCTTTTAAGACTCTGATATGGTTTCTGAGAGCCAGTGCCGCTTATGCCATACAAGCCTGCAGGATTTTGTGTAGGAAGACACAGCTGGTAAAGAAAGCTAGGAAGCACAAAACCCTATCCTTCTGCTGTCCTAGTAAGGCCAACATAAGTGGATGTCAAATAGCTCAGATGATTACTTATCCTGGGGAGCCATTATAGGCAGTAGCCAGGATTAGGCTTTCAGCTGAGACACTGCGCCTGAGAATCGGAAAATGAGGGATTATTTAGGTGAAAAGATAATGGCTGAAAAAGCATTATGAATCCTCAGAGTGGGAGGAAAAAGGCCAGGGCTGGAGAGACAGAACTGAATAGATTAAAGAAGAATTGTTAAGATAAAAATGACATCGTAAAAAATATATACCTGTGTTACTAAAAACATACAGGACTATTAAAATAAAAGGTCTTTCAGAAATCTAATTTATCCTTCCACTCTCTGGTTTTCAGATAACAGTGTTCTCCTCTATTTCATTTTGAGAATAGGAGACTGCGTAAATAGGTTTTTAATAACTGTTTAAATTTGAACTTTCTAAATTTAAAAGAAAAAAATTTCCTTTACGATGCTTTAAAGCATTTCATGATTGAGCTTCAAGTGAGGATTGGAACCTATAGTGAGCATGCCTCCAAATATAGGTCTTGTTATAAACTGGGTATACAAGATGATTTGAACAGCCAACATTTCCAGGTCTCTGCACCATGAATGGAAAATGGGAAATCAACTTATTAGGTGATTTAAGAAGGGAAAAGGAGAGGTTTGGAGAGGTAAGGAAAGGAAAGGAAAGGAAAGGAAAGGAAAGGAAAGGAAAGGAAAGGAAAGGAAAGGAAAGGAAAGGAAAGGAAAGGAAAGGAAAGGAAAGGAAAGGAAAGGAAAGGCCCAAGTAAAATGGGCTTCCTCATAAAATATGTAAAAAATAATTAAATGCTGTATCTAGCATTAATAAAAGAGTAAAGCCATCAGTAAAGCCATCACGTATCTTAAGCAGTGAATAAAATGTTCACCTTATCAAAATGTATGGTAGTAATGTTTCCCCTTCATCTGTTACTATCCAAAAGACAAATATACTTAATGCATCGATTTTTTTGATGTCTATTGGTTACATCATACTCCCAAATTCATGTTAGTATTATAATTTCTAGGTTCTGAGGTACCCAGGGCAGACCCAGCTCCAGTTCTCTGGGAATTATGGTTCTGTATTTTTTCTGCCCAGTATTTCTGAAATGACCTCTATTATTTAGTAGCAGAGTAGGAAAGACCTTGCCTTGTTACAATATCCAGTCACTTTGTGCTGCACTCAGGAAAAGGCATCTACTGCACCTTAGTTCTCATCTGCTTTGCACTAGTGGCTGCGAAGACCTGCACTACCTCAGACTGATTAATGTTCATTTTGCGTGAATACTTTACAAGGTCATCCAGATCCTGCAGGAGTGGGTGAAGAATGAAGAAAAAATACATGATCATGATGAACACTGAAGAGGCTGCACTTTCCTTTTATTTTCCATGGAGAGTGCCTCTGCACATCAAAGAATTCATACAGATGGTCATGAATGTTCGTTCTTCCAGAATCAGTTTTCATGAATATTCCATATGGCCACATCGCACAATTACTGTTTACTTGTGTTTATGCTCCCTACTGAGAATCAGCTCCCAATTACAGTGACATCCAGGAGTGAATTACAAGAGAGGCCAACATTTAGGAAATAAAAAGCATTCATTGTCCTGTGTTATACTTGCCGGGTATCAGCATGAAGATTCATGGAAAAAATCTCTTTAGCCTTGGATATGGTTTGTGGAGGACAATGCAACAGATTCCACAACAAAATAGGATTTTGTGAGCCATGAGGGATCTTTATAAGCCATAAAGGAGACAGCAAAGAGGCAATTTCATTGAAGTATGTAGACCTAATAGTATCTGTAATGTCAGTGTGAATTATTAGAGCAATTCTAGCCTTGATGGCAGTGCGGAAGTTAGAGGGGGGAGCATGAAAATAGGAATGTTATAAGAATTAAAAAATAAAGAGTTGGAAGGCTTATCACTTGGAGTGTAACAGCTGAAATGCTACTCTGTGGAAATGTTCTTCCACTTCAAAAGCACCTGTTGGAGTCCTTCAAGAAACATAGTTAGACGATTAAAAGCAGGAAAGAAATAGTGCTCTGGGGTCAGATAAACTGCTTTCAGAACAGAATTCTTCCAAAGATGTTTGGGGTTCAGCAGCCTAAGAAAATTTCTGTCAAATTTTCCTCCTTTGGGAGTGCTGGAAATGAGAACTGTATTTGGGTTTTTTGTTGACAGATCAGTATATTAAGGTCAATACCTCTGATATTGAGGTCAAAAGTAGTTTTTAATTTGTCTTTATAATTATATTTAGAAATAAGGGAAAAGATGCAAAGTAAAGTGACCTGCTCAGGGCCCCAGATAAGTCAGTGGCAATACTGGGAATAGATGTATTAGGGAATTAGCAGGTGTCTGCTTTAACTTTGGATTTGGGTTTGAGTCCAAAACTGTAATGAGAAATGTTTTGACTGTGGAATTAAGAAATAGTGTTCCAGTATTTATTCTTGGGTTTACCTCCTGAAAAACAGACATGAAATAGGATGGTAAAGGTAGTACTCTGGCAATCTGTGTAACTGGCAGTGTCAAGATATGCACATTGCAGGTTTTTCCTTCCTCAGACTTGGAAGAAATTTCACAATGGCAGGGACCATCTAGGACTTTCCTCACTGCCTGCAGAAGAACAAGCTTTGAGAAATTCGTGTACTGTCATTATATGAGCCTTGGTTCTAGATTACAGGCAATCCCCAGTTTACTGCATAGTCTATATGTCCCATCTTTACTGTACATGAGCAACGTTAGGAAACCTTCATTACATGATACATAAAATGCACCAAACGGCATGACGTTATTTTACTTCCTAACAAACTGGAGGCTCCAGCTTTGTGATCAAGCTTCTTTCAGTGAAGGAGATTTTTGATGATGTCTAGATTTTACAGCTTTAACATTAAAACTATGCTTTGTTTAATCAAGAAAAAGGGAAGGCCAAGAAAGTTTTAAATAAAGTTTTAGAATGAGCAGGGAATTTTCAGGTTGGTCAAGGTAATGAAAAGACAACCACATTGTGCAGTCTAGTTTGAAAGCAGTAATTGGCAGAAACATTTTGCTTGGGATTGGAGAGCTTGGGACAGCAAAGTGTTGGGTTATCTTTTGAAGTTTGGGTGGCAGGGCACAAAATAAACACTGTGAAAACTTTCTGTGACTTATGTGGGTTATTGATTTTGTTCTTTTTTTCCCTTCATGAGTCAGTAAGACACTTCTGCTGCATCTCTGATCTGGCTTTGCCCTTGCATGCCCAAAGTCTGACACAACATAATGGCAGATATTGTAGGATGTAAGATTTCTATGGAAGGTGTTTCTGTAATGCCTGCGTAAGCTGACATTGCAGGAACAGCTTCCTGATAGAAATATGCATTTCTAAAATGAAAATAATTGCACATTTGAAAATGTCACAGTAAACTTTGATCTCATAACAAGATGAGTTTAGCTTGCAGAAAATTTTAATTGCTTAATTTTTACGGTATTAGGAAGAAAGCCACTGTAGTATTAAGAGTTTATGGTCTTTACTAAATGAGTAACTATGGTCCTGTCCAGCAGCAAAGAGTAGTATGCCTACACTTTGGACACTTAAGTAGAAAGAAGTTATTAGGATTATGAAGTTAGAGGTCAAGAACAAAAGGATTTTTGGTAGGAAAATGGTGTACAGAAAGGCATGAGTTCCAAGCTGTTGTTTTCAAGGAAAGATGAGAGGTGTTACATGTGTAACCTTGCAGACAGCTGGGGCCTGGTCTTGCTGCTAAATAATTTATTTTAGGACTTCTCTATTTTGTAACAGAGCAATGGAGTGCAAACTAAGAAAAGAGAAGAGGAGGATTATACACACTGTATGAACACATTGATTACTAGAAATTTTCAACATAATTTCTAATGTGAAAGAAATTCCGCACCATTTGAAAGAGTTGTTGCCGCTTTTGGTTTTTTGCTGCTTCCTTCGCATCCCTCAAGGGAAATAAATTAAGGTCCCCTTATTTTTTCTGGAAAAACTTCTTGGTTTCATTTTTCAGTTTGATTCTTAGCTTTGGAAAAAAAAAATGTTTTGAAAACCAGCATTTTTTTTACATTAAAAATGCCTGCTAGTTAAAAATAGATTTCCCTGAAGGAAGAAACCAAAACAACTCCAAACCATTTTTCAAAGGTCTTTGATAATTTCTCAGACTATACTTTTGGAAAACATAAAAAGTAATAAAAACTTAGAAAATAATAATCCCAGTTGTCTTATGTGAATGTAGATTGACTGGTCTGAATTACTGGGAGATATTTTTATTGCTTTCCACAACAGCTTCCTGATAATGAAGTTTCATTTTGCTATCAGCTTGTATACCAAAAATGTGTATAACTTGTTAATTATCTGAAAGTTTAACATTGCTAAGGAAAATGCTGATTTCTTTTAGACTTTACAGTGCCATTTGATAGCTGGCTGACAGAACATGTTCTCAAGTGTACATACTGCTTGGTAGGTAATATATGCCTGTGAAATGTAATTTCTAGAGTCTGAGAACATAACACCTTGACACTGATAAGAATGATTTAATTTTTAACCTGCAAGTATAGACATAAAACATCATAGTTAGGATTTTTTTTGTTGGCTGTTTCTTATACTTAATACTTTAATTTTTAGTACAGCTGCAGGAAATTCCACAGTTATGTGTTTCTGCCATATTGCAGTGTTTGATTTAATATTTTTTTAAGCTGTCTATATTGCACACTGCACTGTAGTACAGACATATCCAATTCTGTCTTTAATGAGCTACCCCAGATATTGGAACCAAACTGAGCAGTGCATCAGAACCCAGTAAATTAACTAATGCATAACTCTGTCTCTTGAGGTTAGACTGCAGTCTAACTGCAAATGCAGTAAAAAGAATTAAAATTGAAAGTTATAGGTTACAGAAGGCAAAAATTCTGTGGAATTAACAATGCAGCTCTAAAGTCTGTTAGTGTCAGTGGATGTGAAGGAAAGTGGTATTAATAGCAACACTACTTGCCAGGATGGTCCTGGCAGGGTTGCTGTTAATGGTTTAGAATTTAGAAGTAAAGAAGAACTACTTGCAATTACAGTTACAACAGAGATACTGTTCATATGTGCCCTAAAAATGACTGCACAAGGATGCTGAGGAACAAGGAAGCTTTGAGGGAGGTTCCAAAGCCAAGGTGTGCTGGTTGCACTGGTACCAGACTGGGAGAGCTGGGCTGATGGATGCACTTGCACGATGATGGCAATTTCACGGCAGATGTTAGCAATGACAGGCATTGCAATAATGCTGGCTGTGGCACTGGGATGTTCAGGATACCACACACCGAGATATGCCATGACTATTTTTCCATACGCTTTTGCTGCACTGTCCTCCACCTGCCCTCTGCATGACTAGAGGAGATTATACATTTCTCATTAATCACCTCTGATGTGCACTTGGCTTCTTATCTCTGAGAATAGGTTTCTTAGAGGATGCACCATCTCCTGGCTGCAGGAGATTTCAAAGTATATTCACCAAATATCTTTCAGATAAGAGAGAAATTTGACAGCCTAAACTGTAGCCACTTGAGGCTTGTAATCTCTATAGTAGGGAAATATTTAAAACATTTTGATGATCCCTGTGACCCTTCTTTTATCAGCTTCTGAGTTCCTTATCACTATATTTCTACTACAGGAGTATTCCATTAAAACAAAGGATTTTCTTGCACAGAAGTATATTTATCTTAAGAATATTTGAATAAGGCAAACATCTTATTGCCTTCTTAATGTAAACATGTTATTGCATTCTAGAATAACAAAATATCCACTCCTGAAGTCATGGACAGCCTTGCTGAAGATTCCATTTACTACAGAAATCTAATTCAAAGTCTTGTCAAAAATTTTCAATGTGTTCTCATGACCCACTGGGTACATGGCACAATGTTTGCTACAAATTCTTGTCAGGTTGAACAAAAACACCAGTCCACATAAACCTCTTCTGATATGCTTCTGTTGTATAATCTTCTTAACTCTGGCAACTAGCCCACTACTTAGTCTCAAAAGTGTTGGCTAACAAGCCCTTAACTTTTACAACATACTTGACCAAGCTCCCAATCCACAAACTCCACAAACTTCTCAAGTGTCAGTTGACAAGCCGTTGACATTTACAACACACTTCAACAAGCTCACAACTCTAACAACAGCCTTCAGCACGGAGTAAGGAATAGAATATGATAGCCCCACTTTGCCGAGATAAGGCAAGGGAGGGGGAGAAGAAAGGACATCCACAGTCCTTAGATCCCACATTGGTCCTGCCCCATGGATGGACAGGAAGGTGGGGAAGTTGAGGCAGGCACACTGAGAATGAGTGTCAAGGCAGAAAAGGAAGTGGGCTCAGCTGATCACAACTTCCCTGTGGAAACAGTCTGAATGTTTGAGGCAAAACATTCCTATGCCTGGTCCTCCACATGTGATTTGAACTCAAGTGGGTTGACTGAAGTAAAGACACGTCCCACACTTAAAGTTCAATTGTTTGGCAATATTGAACTGAAAATATTTGACAGTTATCTTTCTGCCAGTGTGTTTTAAGTGGGCTTGATTAATGTTACAAATCAATGCAATAACTGGAATTCAAACCATCCTATGAAGTCTATATAACGTTAGTAAGGGAAGAACTGAAAACATTTCTGTGACCTATCACAAGCTGTGTTGGAGACTTGTAGGGCTTTTGTTTGTCATAAATTCACAGTTTATGATATCGTGCAATTCCAGTAAGTGTCTGTCTTCATTTTCTAAGAGTATGTTTCTAGTGTTGTAAAAAAAGTTTGAAAATCTGGATCTAAAAATAAAAAGAAAAGTAGCCCATCAAAATCCAAAGTAAATATATATTTTCTTTTATTATGTTTTGTAGAACTTTAAAGTTTCAAAACCTCTAAGGTCTAGTTTATGACATTCAGTGATAATGACAGTGAAGCTTATACTGGTGACTGTGTTGTTACCTCTTAGGCAGCAATGAGCACATAGAAGTATTTTGTTCTTAATTCTATCCTGTGGAATTTAAAACTAAAGGTTCCAACTAAAGGTACTGTACAACTTTTAGCTGTACAGAAGTCCATATAAATACATAGATTCTAAGGCCAGAAGACCATGGACAGTTTTTTCCTAGCCAGATTTTCAGGATATACAAGCTGTAGAACTTTTCCAAAACTGGGAATTAAACCAGCTCTTAGAAAAGTATTGAATCTGACTTTAATAATCTATGCAGTTGAAAATCCCCATCCCCAGATAAATTGCTTCAGCTTCTCAATACTCTCATTGCAAAAAAATTATATCTCATTTCAAGAATTTATCTTACTCCAATTTCCTGATACTGGATGTGGTACTTGTGACAGAAAGCTTAAAAAGCACTATTTATCAGTACTTGATGCATAAGTGACAAATTTTAAGCCAAGGCATAAAAGCATGCGCAGGCTGTAAGCTGCAGTTAGAAGCCAAAGAGGTAAGCAGATGGATAATTAGGCAAATGCAGCTTGTTGCTACCAGGGGGAAGGGTAGGGAAATAGCACCCTCTCTAGACAACCTGTTCTCACCGATATCTCTAAGCCAAACAAACATTAAATTTTGTGGATGATATTAAAGGACTCAGCTTAATGACCATGGATATGGCTGTCTTGTCATAGCTACAAAGCAGGTTTTACTTAAAGGATACCATACAGGACAACAAAACATTCCTTAGGCTGAGCAAAACACAGACTTCCCAGAGAACCCTTCTTTTGGCTACTTTTCAGGTTCCATCCTCAGCCTTTTATTGCTTTGGCTCTTGCTTGAGCAGTAGGGATGGAGCAGCTGTAAGTTAACAGCCAGAAGCCATTTTCATTGATTTGTCCTGCTCTTTGCTGTATTCCACTGGAAGCATCCCCAGGGCACATTACTAATTTTCTGCCCTTTACTTTGGGACCATTAGATTAATGGCGTTATATAATTGCCATTTCTTCATCATTAATACAATAATGGTGTGATGAATTTTACAGTCAAACAGTCCTTAGCTCTGGCTAGGGTGGTAAAATAATCCTCCTCTTTAAAAATGAAATTGTCTTTTTTTTCCCCAGACCTATAGAACAGGTTTGCTTCTGTGCCTTTGCAGCCTAGTTATGACCCTCAGAGTTAAAATAATTTGGGGAAAAAGAGGGAATATAGCAACCCAATAAAAAGGCAAGCATTTTATACACTGCTCCTTGAAAAATACAAGTCACATGCATCCCAACCAGCAGACAATACCCACTTAGGTCAGATCAGAAGGATCCAGCTTTTATATCTGAAAATACACTTGTATTACCACACAGGCTCTTCTGGCACTGCCTTGTTACATCTGCACACTTAAACTGTTGTCAGGTTAGTATTAAGAGTTTGGTATTGCTATCCCACACTGACCAGTGCTTATATGTGTGGATATAGGACCAGAGCTAAAACAGCCAGGGAACATCAGCAGCTGGATAATACAACCTGGTTTTGGAGCACAGGGGAACCAAATCATGTGCAGCTGGACTGAGCCAAGGCACACTTTTCCAGTTCAGGGCCAGAGTAGGGGCCTACAGTTTTCTTTAAAAATTCTTTAACCTGGCCTGTAGGTTCGTGGCAGTAAGGTGGGGCTGAATGTCAGTGTTATGCTGTTCCTCTGTCCATGCTTATTTGGAAGAGGAGGACAGAGCTATGCAGGGTACAAGGGACTGGAGTTACACCTTAGTAACTACGGAGAAGACACCTCTAAATTTCTGAACTTGGGCAAAATAAGGTTTCCTGATCTCATCCTAAAGTGTGATATGGTGCAATGTGATGAGACAGCAACAATACCTTCTGTTTCCCCAGACACTGCCATTAAACTGGGCAGGATTTCAGTCATTGTAAGGTTTGAAAGTAGAACTATTAGAAACATAGGTATCAATAGGTAGTTCCAGTGTACACAGCAAGAGACTCCCCGTGTGTTGTTGAGTTGTTGAATCTATTGTTGTTACTTTCTATTTATATGCTTTTTTTTATGGTGATGAAGGCATTCTAGTGATTTGTACAAATATTTGGACTGCAGAAAACTCAGAAGAGCTGACTTCAAACTGTACAATAATTTCATCTCTCCTTGGGGCATACAGAGCTAACCTATCTTCTTCATACTTGTCATGTGATTAAGGGCAGATGGCAAAAGTGAAGGTACTTGCCCAAAGGACAGGCAGCTGTCTCAATTCACACAGCAAGTAACTGAGTCTTGGGTCAATTCTAAATAAAAGCTCACACCAAGAGCTTATGACTGAGAATTACCTAGTGGTAAGCCTTAGAGGAAGTCAAGAGAGGGGCCCCAGCAAGTGTAGTTGGTATCTTTGACCACACTCCAGATGACTCCTGCCAAACAAATCTGTTTTGTAACTTCCCACACCTGCAACATGTTTGGGAATTGTAGTGGACAGTTGGTCTTAATTAGAGCAGGAAGTGATGCATATAAGAAGTTGTTCTCCTATTTATTATTGTCTTTTCCTTGCTCAGAATTATTGATCTTACGCTTAAGCAAGATGTTTTCTGGTTCCCTTATTTAAAGTTACAGTATTACAGAAGATAGATATGTTGTCCATTCTGCAGAGGTAGCAGGATAATTTGTCAATTAGAAATAACCTGTTCTAAATTACTTTTATGTCTGTGCTATTTCTGAAACCTCTTTAATTAGATTCGAGTTCATCCCTGTATCAGCTGGAGCAACAGATATTAACTGTCCCATGTGTACATCTTGAAATGAGATGAACTGGTTTGTCTTGGACTGTAAGCAGTGGGGAATCCTGTATTTTACAGTCAAAACATCTCTGTGAAGAGGTTTACTTTTTATTGTTCTTAATCTTGTATTTGAAAATAAATCTGGTGCTACACTGCCAGGCTTGGATACAGAAGCTCTCTGTTTATCTCCTGAATGGGTATTACTTGGCTTGACAGCTTGACAGTTTCACCCCTTGCCAGGATGCCTCAGCTTTGATGAGAGGAGATCACATCTGGTCCTGAGGAGGATGAAGGACATGTTAAAGGCTGCTCAGACCCTGGCCTCTGGGTTGTTTTATCCAGGTTTGTGAGGTCATGTCCTAGTGAAAGATCACTTAAGATGGCCAAAGAACTGAAACTCTTTACCTACTGTCATCAATGCTAAATAAGGCTTAATCCTGCAAGTTATTAAACACCTTTATTGTGGCCAGCCTACTTTTTAAATGGAGAAAATCAAGAGCTTTGCTGTCTTGCTCTCCTAAAGCAAGATTGAATGGGTATTACTTTAGGTAGAAGTACTAAATCTACCCCTTTCCTCACATAATTTTTTTCCTGATTTAGGGACAGGACTGAGAAAGAAAATAGCTTTTCCTTGCATTTAAAAAACCAAAAATATTTAATATTAAATGCTCATATTTCCTAAAGGTTTGTATTTAATTTTTGCATGTTTTCTAGGAGTTACCATTCATTATTAAGTAAGTTTAAATTGTGCAGCAACTAAAATTGAGTCAAATTTAAAGACAGGAATATAGGAATGGAAAGGCTTCCTTATCACATAGGCGTTTTCTGGGCTAGTTACTTTATTCCTGATTGTTCTGTCTGTCACTAAAAAGATGTTTGCCATTTCTGTCTCAGAGCTGGCTTTTCATGCTTATAGTTCCCTGCACATCTCACTCTAAGTGATTTTGCCATATTTATCTACGTGTTGCAAGAAATTCTAGACTGTAAAATAATATGTAGAAGGATTTTCCAAAGCAGCCTTCTGAGTGAATAGCTCAGTGAAAATAAGACATTTTAAAGATTCAGAAATATTTCCAACAAAACATTAGAAAGCCTAAAGGTAAATTATGAGTTTACATGTATTGCTGCTGTTGTACTCTCAGCAAAGGGCATTACCATGAAATTAAGACAAACACAGGAAAGTTTTGAAAGCTTCCTCATTACCCATAAATGTGGAATATCAGCAGAGCACTAGGAATATAATAAGTCTTGTATGACATTTTTTAATTTGAATGCTGAACAGTTCTTAATCTCTGTTTACGGGTTCCCTGGTGCCAAGAGGAAGAAAGTCAGCCTGCCAAGTTACGTTTCTTGATCTCTCTAACTCACTGTAAAGCCTCCACCAGGTTATTAATTTTTTTTCTTTGCCACCTGTGTAATGGAGATAGTCATTATCTCCTTCTTATTTGATTTTCTGAGATTATGACATTTGTGGTAATGAATCTTCATAAGCCATACTAAATTCATTGTGATGAGCTACTGTAAAAGGGCAGTGTATATTAAAAATCTGATATATTTACCCTTGTATAAGCTGCCTAAAACTGCCTCAAAGACTGCATGATATTCTCACTCAGTTTAGATTTTTAGTTTGGAAATGCATAATGCCTGGAGGGGAGTAACTACTGATTTCTTTAGCTTTACATCTACTAAAAACCCCTGGGAGAGAAGGGACACTAAAGCCACACTCTTGCACATTACTGCCAGGATATCTAGGAGCATAACTTTACTTCTGTGGGCTACTGTTCAGACAGAGAAGGCTTTAAAATATTTAACTTTTAAAATCAAAATTTTGTATCAGTCTCACACACACTCCTCTTTCAGTTTTCTTTCCTACCCCTCTCTGTTTCCTCCTTTAATGTGCGTTGACTTTCTCTTGTTGTTTTTTCCCCTCCAGTAGCGTGAGATTTTTTTTTCATTTGGGACTTGAAACACTGCTTCAGGGTGACACTATGGCCTTTCCTGGCAAAGGATCTGCAAGACTGCAGAGTGTTCTTGGAGACATTCGTGTCACCAATGAAATTCTTATGAGATTATGTAAGATAGCGTGTGGAAACTGCAATAAGGATGTCAGAGTCCTGCAGTACAACTGAAACAAAAGAAAAGGGAGTCTGATAGAAATGCAATTACACAGCACTGCAGCAGAACCTAAGACAGGCTGATGGGGAGAAGCATGCTTAATTGGGGAAGAGAATATGGAATAGCAGGTGCTTTTCCCTAACCTATAACTACAACAAAACATGTTCCAGTCTCCTTTTTCCCAACTCAGCTGTTGTTCAACAGATCAGTGGTAGATTGTCTTAAAATGTTCTGCAGATATTAGATCCTGGCTACAGTGAAAGCTAGGTAGACTAGTAAAATAAGATCATTCTCCTAATTGTGGCAGTGATCTAGACTGGCAGTAGGAGAAGGAAATTTCTTCTCCTTGTCTTACTCTAATCCAAGTGACATTTTTCTTTAGGCAAAAGAAGCATGTTTCTTCTTTCACAAGTTGGAGAAACTCCAGTGATTTTTTTTCCCCTCAGTCGGACCTGTTTGGTCATGATTAGACTGGGATTAAGAATTCAGAAACCGTGGCCTGTTTCGCATCCTGTGTTGCAGCTATACTGATAAAGAATTATGTCCTTTTGTCTTCTCTTGGAATAAGGGATTGGGTACAAAAGTTGACAGGTTTAAATAGCCAGATATATAAATATCAGAATGTGGCTCAGCAGTTAATCCAAACCCATTATTTTATGATATATATGTTCTCAGAAGGATATCCTAGCAACCTCCCTTACGGTACAAATTTTTTTGTTTTATTCGCCTTACACCCATAATTCCTGCATTTGTTAAAGGGGTGTGTATATTTCTATGCACTTGGTTTACGTACACCAACCTATTGTATACTTCCACCATTAACAGAATTTTCCAGCTATATCAGATCCAAAAATAAGGAATTTTTGGGTCCTTCATGGTCTTTGTAGATTTCCTATAGGGATTTCCATTAAGTCGTGTTGTAAGGGTGACTCTTTTTTTTCTGCTTCATTGCATCTGAGATCCTCTCACTGAAATTTTATCTAAAGTTAGAGCATCTGTTATTCAGCATGGTCTGTTTTGAGTGTGAGCTTTTCAGGAGCATATACATGAGTTACTCTGTTTTTCTACTCCATTGTATTCTACATAGGAATTCTAGTTCCTTATCTGCAAATCACTGTCTACAGTATCTTTCAGAAAAAGCATAAGGATGTGGAAACAAAGTGGGTAATTTTGCACATAACATTAAATTTACTAATAGTTGGATCTCTTTTGTGAGAGGTACAAGAACACTACTTCATTGAATAGCATTTCTGACCTTCCTTTGGTGTACCAGCTTATAATGCTCTGTGAAGGTGATGGTAAAAGCAGATGCAACCGTGCTTAAACTTGTAATAGAATTATTTTGTACTGGCCATTTGTATCCTCTTTAAAGGACGCTAAATTTTACTATGATGTATAATTTAGACTATTGTGTTAATTTGTATGTCCAGGAGGCATAATTTATGGAATATTAAAAATTAGTACTTCATGGGAAATTTGCTTAAATTCTGAGACTCCTTAGCAAGAAATTGAGTTTTTAAAGAATGATAAAATATGATCTATTATGAAAAACATCCCTCTTATTCACTGTCACAGGGAAGACACAGTAAACCACAGCCACTAGCAGATCTAGATAGTGGTGTTTGAGAACCCCTGAATGCAGAGCTTTTAATCTGTTTGATTACCTCACTTGCTCACTCCCACCCCAGTATTACTTTCCCTAGGGCTTCACTTGCCTTTTTCAGTAGTTAAGATTATTATGCACCAGCCATAGAGGAACTTTAAATGCATTTAGATAAAACTGTTTCCAGGTAGAGTGGAACTGTACTTGTAATTTTTGGGGGGTAAACCCAGGCAGAAAAAGTCATGCATCTGATCTTTAGGAAGTTATCACCATGATATAAAGACAGTAGTGACAGCAGCAGCCAGACAGTTAAATCTTTCCTGGTACAATGCAAATACACCTTTGGGAGATTATACATAAGGTCAGATCTTGTTTTAATTCTTTTGGATGAGATGACTGAAGTGTAAAGTTAGAGAGGACTGAGCTCAGATAAATGGAAAGATGGACTGTGAGCATGAAGTAGAATAAGAAAATTATTTGGGATGAAAAGATTAGTGTCAAAGACTAATTTATACCTGCTCTTCATTTGTACAAGTACTATTTTCAAAGCAGAAGATGATTAATATACAAAGAGAAAGAATTGAGATTATGAAGTGACTTTTCACAACACAAAATAAACATTAATAGACAGTCTTTCCAAGAGAGAAAGGTCAGTGAAAGAAAGATGGTGGGCAGTCAAAAAAAATGACATACTGCCCCAGAAAAGTCTTCTAGGAAAAGAACATAGTCAAAATAGCAATGTCTTCACATGACTCTGCTTTGTAGAAACCTTAACTATCAAGTGCCCTGCAGAACAGCCAGTGGGTTTTCCCTTTTTACAACATTGTTAAATGGTGCAGTACAAAAGCCCTGAGGATGCCCTAAAATGAAACTATTCCTGCCTTTGAAGAGCAGCTTAAACTAAACACACATATACACACCACCCTTTAAATAGCTAAGTAACCTGTTTTCTCATTGCTTTTCTTTACTTTTTTCTTACATGAACAGGGATAGATTTCATTAATATTGAGGGATGGTTCCATATTTGAGGGATGCAAAACCCTCCTATTTCTAACCTGTTTTCCTTAAAATTCTGTTTCTTTCCCCTTCACTGTTTTTCCTCCCTCTTCTACTACTGTGCTTCTTCTTAACACAGTTATCTCATCCATTCTTTTAATTTCTAATGTCTGTATTCCATTTATATGGATAACTTCCTATTCCTTTTTTCTGCAGATGATTTCCTTATTTTTGCTCTCCTTGACCAAACCTTTTTAGATTCCCTCATCTTTCTTTGTCCATCCTGTGGTTTTCCCGTTTTTCATCCTCATTACTTCCTTCTCTCTAGCCTCTGGCTTCCTCATCACATCTTTTGTCAAAAATACTCCATATTTTTGATAGATCACCACTTACTTCTTTCTTAATCCTATCCTGTCATTTTACTGCTGACTGAGATTGGCTTTCAGCTCATTTACCATCATCATGAAGTGATTTGCCCTAGGGCCCGAGCTCACAAAAAGTGCCATTCCAGGCAGAAAAATGGCTGCGTTGAAATGGTCTCTTCTTGCTAGCAAAACTGCTTCCTTCCTCTATCAGTTTCCTGTGCTGATGTTAGCTGTAAGTTTATGCTACTTTAAATTATACCTGCAGAGCCATCACCAGTGAGAGTAAGTAGAACCTTCTGCAGTAAACAGCTCTGGAACCACTGGGTCCAGGCTGGCCAGACAGACCTAAGAATTAATTCTGGTATGATAGGATGACACGTGTTTCTGCTGGCCTGCTTTGGCCAGTTATGCCCTTTACCATTAGTAGTATGGAGACAATGAAGAAAGGACTTTGCCCTGACTCTCACTCACATTAGCTTGGCAAAAGAGGCAGGTTAAGAAAGAAAATCTTCTAGCTGCAGAGTACATTTGGAGTCAAACAAGCATGATAAACACAGAAGCCTACAGCAGCATTTTTTATACTGTCACTTTTCAGCACAGAACTGCAATTTAATTACTGCTACGCCCTTTTGACCTAGGATGGCTGTCTTTCTGCAGTGTTGCTTTTGTGCCAGCTGGAACTGGAAAACACAGGTTGTCCTTCGGGCCATTAGAGAGCAGCTGTGATAGAGGGCCTGGGACTTGCAGGCAGTGTCTGTCTTTCGAAAAGGGTGCCCTGGTAAAATACTGCTTGAATCACAGGAGCTCAGATTAATTCCTGTGGCTTTTCCACTGGACCCTCCAGATCATGAAAGAATGTACAGAGAGTTCATAATCAAGATGATTAGCAAAATGATAAGGTGAGAAACCTTGAACAGTTTCTGAGAGGAGCATAGCTTATGCAGGGAGACAGAGCTGTTGTGGCATGCATTTTCTGAATTCACCCAAAAGAGATGAAAATACTTTAGCCTCTGAACCTCAAATGGATCCCTGCAATACCACATCCTGCTTGGTGGCCAGCTCTGGTGAAACCATGTCCTGTCTCATAGTCAGTAGCACCAGCAGTCATGTGGGGGTTTTTTAACAAGGATTGCAGTTCCAGGCCCCAGACTTGGTTTGAATAGGGTCCTGTATCCAAAACACAGCAGATCTGATTGCAAACAATTCAGGTTTCTCACAATTGCCACAACTCTACAGTGATCTGCACATGCACAGAACTGAGCATGGATGCATAATGTCCAAAGTCTCCAGCACCTACACCCACCCTGCAGAGCTGCCTTTGAAATTACAGAAGAAACTGAAATATCAGAGTGAGCAAGCACCCTGCTGTGCTATTGCAGATGCCTGTAGTGGCAAATGCTGACATCAGACTTTAGCTTATCTCTTATATACATAATGTGTGAAATTTTCTGAACTTTTAGATGGACAGGAAATAAGTAATAGCTCCTAGTTATATAATGCTGCAATTCACTTTCTTTCAGAAATGCACAACACCGGGAAGGATGCATTAGCATTGCACTGAAGTAGCTTCATCTCTCCACATATTCAGCTACACCATAAGAAGCAAAAAGGTGAGTGAGCAGCTCGGAGTATTTAATCATTTTGAATCTAGTACCTATCCTTCTCTGGATGGGGCTGGGTTGGATCTGCAGTGGTTTTGAAGGTTAACTAAGGATACCTGATACTCATCTACTTTGCTTGACAAGCATCTTCCTCAGCTGAAAACCTTCAGGTGTGAAATTACTTCCAAAATGTACTTCATGAGTGTCTATTGTTGGCTCATTTTAGAATATACAGCAAGTTGCTTCAGGAACAGACAAATTTTATTCATAATTATTAGGGCTCTTACACTATGTGTTTATCTGCTCTTGGTTGTGCTATCTATTCATTATTTGTAGTCCATTAGCTGACAGCAAGTGGTTATAATTTTTGGAAAGATTTGCTTTTATTTTCAGATGTTGTATCTTGTTATCTTTGTTTTTAACATCATGATTTTACTTGTTATTGTGTTGTGCTTAGAATCATAAATGTTTTTATGAATGGGCTAAATAAATTACCTCTCTGACTTCTATTTCATTTTCATGGGCAGAAATAACCTTGGCTCAGGATGCTCCAAGGACTATTGATTACAGAAGCTGTGCCTCAGGCCATCAGCTCCTTCAAGCCAATCATTAATGCCCTGTGTCAACAAATATTGGGAAAGTGGTGAATGCATTTGCTCTATTCTCTGAACACTTTTCCAAAAGTGTAGGGTGCTGGGAACAGTGCCTAAGTAAATTACAGAGTTTAGGGAGAGAGTTCTAGGTAAAAAGTCACCTTCTGGGCCAGGTGAGGAAAGAAGTGGCTCAGACTTACACCTGTAAGGTCAAAGCACTGTAAAGTGTGGAGTAGCAATCCTTAAAGACAGCATAAAAATGTACACAATTCCTTTTGTGTTCCGAAACACACCAATATGCCCTACCTCTTTGCCTGAGAGAGTGACAGCATGTACTGCCTGCTACAGGACACAGTTTGAGTCTTTCTCCTGTATTCAGTTACACTCAGGCAAATTTGGCTAAAATAGGTGAATTGGGGACAATATAATTTGGTCTGTTGTACAGACAACATAAGCATGTGAAGTACACTCTCTTAGGAAGGAAAGCCAAACCAAAAAAATTATGTTACAGGATTGTCCAAGGTATCTATCCATCTATAGTGCCATTAAAGCTAGCAATAAAAACAATGATGTTCCTACTTTGTAAATAGCAGAAATCTGCAAATTAACAGCTCTGTAATGTGTGACGGAAGCAGCAGTCTCTGAAGGCACTTGTGGAGAGTCTGCAGAACTCTGGTGTGGCTGTGATATGGAAGGAAAACCAGCACTAGAGCCCTTTTCATCTTGCACCTGTGCCGCACACAGACTGTTATTTCACTGCTGGAATTCCCCAGACATTAAAGCCCGAGCATCAGTAACAGGCTGCCTGGGTCAGAGGTTACGGTTCCCCGCAAGCTGCTGCCGAACAGATAAGGGTGTGGACTAAGGAGAATGGAAGTGTGGCTGCGAGACCTCCCCAGACTGGTTTCCCTGGAGGAGCTCTTGTCTGGATGGTGTGCTTCTGCTGTACAAGTTCTTTGAAAATGAGGATGGCATAAATTATTTAGGCATGGCAGCACTGCCCACAGCCATCACATGACTTGCATACTAAATCTAAGCTCAGGCTCATAACTCTCTTCTGGGCAGATGTTGTCTTTGAGGTGCCCACAACCACCAAGATCAACTGACTTGGAAATACAAGTGGGGTTTCAGGCACCCTTTAAAAAATTAATTAATTAGCTAATTAATTTATATTAGCATGTTAGTATGTGCTATGGAGTCTTCACAACTTCTTAAGAGTAAGATCTGAGAGTACTGAAATACACAGAATTGTTGGCCCTCAATTTAGCCTCTAAATCAATTTAACCACAATCCAGCCTCTGTGGCTTTTTTTTTTGGTCCAGTGTTTTGTCTGTCAGCTCTGGCAGGATCTAACACTAACTAGCCATAGCTCTATAAAAAGTAAAAACTCTCTTACCAGTTTATGGTTATGCACTGTGATTCAATAAATAGATGTATTTATTACTATTTATATTATTAATAATTAATTGTTTGTTACTATTAACCTGTGTTAAAACCTGCAGTGTGCACATGCTTCAGCAAACCTGAGGGGGAAGCTGTGGTACGGGTTCATGTGGCAGCTACCTACTGAAGAAACAACAGATACACTAAAATGGGTGATCTGGGAGCATCAGCCATTTGTTCTTTGTGACACCGTTTTACCTGATTGGGTATGTAAGTGCTCACAGGGTGTGTGAAAAGGATAGACAACCTGCCACATGCAGCTTCGGGAAAACACATGCCATTCTCTTTGATCATCTGTGATGGCTTTTAACACATGGAAATGAATTCTTGTTGCAGTAACCTCAGGGCAAGCCAGCAGGTCCAAGGTCCTCAGTGCTTTCCAGCTGTAGGCAGCTGTTCATTCCTGTATCTCATGCCTGGCCATACACAGGTGTATAAAGCTGGAAAGGCACAGGAGTTGTCACACCCTCCTTGTACTTGTTTGTGCAATGGCCAGCAAGAATTGCAGTCGCTGCTGTCTTTTGGGAAATAGCTGATACTCAGCTCAGATGTGAATAGAGATGAGAAAGCAAGAGGCTGGCTGTAGTTTCTGTACTTTATAACATACACAAATTGAGAAGACAGAAAATGCAGAAATAACTGTATTGCACAGGCAGCTTCTGTGCAAGCAAGATTTAGACTTTCTGGAAAAGGCAGATTTGCTGTAGATGAACAATCTATTTAGAATTCTTGCTCCTTCTTTGACTAAGCTATTTGTTCATAAATCATGGGTGGCCAATAATCTTTTGTCCTGTAACCAGAATGCCCTTGCACTGTGTTCAGATAATGTACAGTGGATCTGATTCACTGGTGCCCTCTTGGCTTCTGCAAAATTTAGACTTTTAGGAGAAAACTGCAGCATAGCTTTGTAGCTCACTGTTTTGATGCACTACATGTCTGCACAAACACAATTAACTGGTTTAGAGCTGATTCTTTTCTATGAACTTCCTTCCCTCTCACTAATTAATGGAAATGCAAATGAGAGACTAAATTACAAGTAAGAGAGTCTGTTCTCAGTCTGTGCTTCACAAGTATCCCAAGGGTAATAAAATAAAAAGGCCTGGGCAGAGCACATTCATTCCAAAACCAACTTGAAGGTGTATAGCGTAAGTGAAGATAACAGGAACCAAAGAAGCAGCTGCCTTGAGTCATGGAAAAAATACAAACAGTATTCTTGCCTCAGGTATTTTCACAAACTGAGGAAAATCTGAACTCTTTGTTTTTGAAGAATCCTATCATTATACTCTTAACATGTATTGGACAGGCACTGTGAGTCTCTCCATCACTATATCACATGGTCTTTTGGGTAGCTGATGCTGATTTACACAAAAAATTGCCCTTTTTCTGGACTGTAATAGTCAGTCTTTTACACTTGACAGACAGTTTATACACTTGACAGGTGGGGGGTGGGGACTTGTGAATCGATACATACGGGTAACCAGGGTGACCACCAAACCACAGCTGAAATGCAAAGAGTAAATTCGTTCCATTACCTCATTAACAATGCTGGGTGGCACAGGACATGGGCTCCGTCAGGCTCAGTTCATCCTAGTGAGCAGCAGAGGGGCTCACTGCCTGCCCCAGTGTGTCAAAGGGCTTCACACATGCACAGTTTATCACAAGACTGTGCTTTTATGGTCTCTCTCTCTCCCAGTAAGAGGCTCAAGCATGTCTGTGACAGTGTGTTATCTGTGTGTTATCAGTGTTAAGTGTATAAGCTTATTTCAGCTTATTGTGTAAGTTTTGTATGACTACATTCTACTTGCTATCAGTGACCAGCAGTGGTGGCATGGGAAAAATGTCCTGAGATGAAAAGTTTGCTTAAGCATCTGAGATTTGAATCTGCTATAGGATGTTAATCAAGGACTGATTTGCCCTGCTGGCACTTAGCATGTTATCAGGAAAACACATGGTTGAGCTAGGAATTCTCAGTAGTCAAAGTGATGTCATTCTGAGAGTCAGTAGGCCTCCATGAGGGAGGAAGGACTGCTCAAAAAACCCACATTGCTGGTATACACCTGAAAACCCCATCCTTACACACAGAATGTAGTTCCCTTGCATTCCACAAGCACCTTATTTACCCTGGTTTCTTGGCATTAATTATACTGTTTGCAGCTCTGTAACCTTTCACTCAGGCTGCTGTAGCAGCATTTTTTTTCCACAGTCTCAGTTTTCCAAGGCCTCTGTGGGAATATTTTTCCTTTATTGTTCTCTGCTCTTACTCACATACTCCTTTACTCATGGCCTGGTGCCTGCAACCCTGGTAGAGCTGTTACAGCAGGTTCTCTCATGGGAGGGAGCTACCACTGGCATGAGAATCAGCCCTGCTTCACCCTTCTTGTTTTGTAGGTTTCAGTTCATATTAGAGAAAACATGCACGCCAAAGTAGGTAGCAGTCACTCAATAAATATTATCATAGCAGGAATATGAGGAAGGCATTTAATACCAGGAGTGGTATTTCAATCTCAGTGAATTTTAAAGGAATTTTGTCTCTACTGATATGCATTTTCTGCTTTGTAGTTGAAGCCATTAGACTCCAATGGGTTTAGAATGGTTTTCATCCAAATTCATAAATTCAGCAAGGGTTATTTATAATTCAGCTTCAGATTTATGCAAAAGCGTGGACCAGGTTCTTTAAAAATTTGCAAACAGAAGATAAGGAGTCTCTCTAACCACTTCAGGTAGCTTTCACCTTGAAATAACTAAGTCTGAGGCAACAAATAAAGTCAGATATCTTGATGTAATTTGAAACATTTTAAAATAGCAAATGAGATTCATTTCAGTTTATTATCCTTTCTCAACTTGATGAACTGGTCACCTACATGCCTTTAACATTTCCTACTGGATCCTTAACCAGACTAAGTCCAAAGACAAAACAACTTACCATCTTAAAAACAACTGAAGTTGTTTCCTTCTCAGATTAAAAAAGCTTCAAAACCTAATTTAGCTTTTACTGAAAGCAGTGATGAAGCTTATGATTAGACGAGGTTTTGAGATTTGTGTCAGGGATACTGAAGTACAGGGGAATGTGGGTTCAGAAAAAAAAAAGTAAAAACTAACATGCTTCCACATTTGCTTTGTGCTACTCCATGGGCAGTAAGCAAAGGTTTTTCAAGGATTAGTTTAGTTTTTCTTTAATCAAGTTAATGAAACTCTACCTATGGAATGGGATACAAACAACATCCATCCAACTTCTTAGGAAATGAGTAAGATTTTTGAAGTGAAAAAGAACCATTTTATATAAATAGCCTGACTTTCAGCCATAAAATCACGCTGTTTACTTCCTGAATTAAAATCTGAAACTTCTGCTTGAAGCTAGTGAATTTCTCTGGGAAATACTATCAAATTCAGCTACTGGGAATAGGCATAACCTGAACTGAACCGTGTCAGTGCACAGTTGCCATTAAAACAGAATGAGACCTTATTTCCAGGCAATCTTACTTCTAGTTTCATTACCAATGCCTGAATTTTAGCCATGAAGTATTTTTCTGCTTGATTAAAGAATTTTATAATGAGTTCTAATCTTGGCCCAGATTTCTTATTCATTTACTCTGGGTCACTTTTTTTTTTTTTTTTTTTAAGATAAGTAAATTTGAACTCCATAAGTCATTCACCATAAACCTGTTTTCTGTCTTCAAATCATTCTTTTGAAGCGAAGTGAGGAATATGAACACTGTTATATTTCCATAACCCTGACTTTGTGTCAGCCCTGGGGTTTTCTTGATAGCTCCTCGCCTAGAAATTAATAATTGCCTGGGGGAGAAAATGATCTTAAAATACCCACTGAAGAATATTCTAAGTTCACTATGTCACTGGCCACTTCCCCACCACACACTGTGTGTCTTGAGGCTTCATGTAGAACTGAATAAGGCAATACCACATATTCTGAAGTGATATAGGCAAAAAAGAACATGACTCTTACTGCTGGACTCTTGGCACCTCTGGAAAGAGTCTGTTTCTTTTTTATAATTTTTAGCAAGTCCACTAGGTATCTTTCAGAAAACAGGTAGCATTCCAATGAATTTTCAGGTGTCAGTGTTTTTATATGAACTACTACATTGAAAAAATACAACATAAAATGCAAATGTTGAATAATCCTTAAGTGTCAAACATATGTCAGTTATAATTCTATCCTGTCTGTAATGAAAGACCATAGCACAAAAAATTTTAGATCAAAAAAGCTTGTTCTAACTGTATTTTATAAAAGTGATAAATATTAAGGTGTGCTACACAATACCAAATTTATATGTCAAAATCTCATTATTTCAATATTAAATTCAGAAAATAACTTTAGCATAATGTTTCAAATCTGAATAGTGAAACAGAGCCTTTTGAAAAAGAACTGTGGAAGAACTGTGGCCATAAGATAAGAATGAACTCTCTCAAAATTGTTTCAAGGACTCTACAAATGTCTAGGAGTAAAAACTTTGGCAGCTTAATACTGGAGGGAAAAAATTCAGGTAGGAATCTGAGAATGCAACTTTTTAATTTTTAACTTTTTTTAATAGATTCTTTTTCTCTGGGCATTGTTTTTGATTAAAATTTAGTGGTGCACTCATTTGTGTAAAGAACTGTTGACTGTCTGAGTTTAACTAAATGTGTGGGACCTGACGTGTCTGGAAATCTCAGTGGAGTGAAATTGTTTCCAACAGACCAAGGGATCTCTTTAGACCGTTGGAGAACTCAAGAGGCTTAGGTTGTGCTTCAGCTCAGGATGAGCAAGGTATTGAGTAATTAGTGGCCATCCTTAAGGATGAGTGGGACTCATCCTTGTATTGGCTTTTGAAGCATAAATTGTTGTCAAGTTCTGCTCTGTTCTCTGTGTTCCATGTATTTTTTGATCACCAAAATATTCATGCTGAATCATATTCCTAACTGGGCAGGATTCCCTGTGTTTTACCCACTACTTTGTCTATTGCACCTCAAGAAAGTAGAGATTACCATAAGGTTTTCTATACCACGTCTAATAACTTCAACAGTGCTCAGTGTCTAAGTTTCAGTACTCCTGAGAATTCTCTTCTAGTCACTGAGTGTGTTATAGGAACCTGTCAACGCACAGTGTGTGGTGTGGTGTTTGTGCTGGACTAAGCCAGTATGGAGGTGTTTTAATTGGTATTCTACTGGAGGTGTTCTAATTGCCAGTGTTCTGCCAGCACTCGTGATAAAAGGTAATCATGGGGAAATAGTTGGACTAATGTGATAAACACAATAGGAGCACTACTACAGGCTCTACTAAATGGAAATGAACTCTAGAATCTATAATTGCTAATCTGTTTTTAATCAAAATAAAGTGGTTTGAGATACTAAATTTTTCAAGTATTTCCCAGAGAGCAGTTTTCATCTTAGTTGTTTAAAGCTCTGTTCAATAATGAGAGTTTTCTACTCATTCTTTTATACAAGAAGATATACTAATATTAAATGGATTTTATGCTATTCCTACACCATAATCTCAAACAGAATAGCCTTCAAGTTTTCTTCCAAGAATTGACTACCAGTAATGTGCGCAGGCTTTTGTTCTGCCTGAAGTTGCTGTGGTTGAGCTGCCAATCATGGGCTTACCATAAGCACCATAAAACCACAATGAAGCACAAAACAATATGTTGTTTACATTTTTTACAATGTAAACACACAAGAATGAAAGAGCCTGCAGATCATGTATTTATCTAAAGTATATTCCTCATCGTCCTCTTCATGGGTCCTCCTGGATGTAAAAAAAAATTTTACTTATCATGTCAACATCCTCTGTCCTCTAAGTGCACAATACCACAACCCTACTTGTTCAAATATAAAAACCAAAATGCAATTAGAAGTTATACTTAAATTTTTATCACTTCAAGTGCCTGTTTCTCGTGAGCTACTAATACAAGCTCATCAGTTCTAAGTATGTATCAAAGTTGGCATTAGGTGAGTCTTTCACATTCCTAAATATATTGGTAAAATCAAGACATGAGTGGGCTCTTTAGTTCAAGATCTAACTATTTTCTCTTCTAGCAACAGAAACTGAATCCTGCTCTTAAGAAAAGAAAGGGAACTGAACAACATTCCTCCAACTGAGATTTTCATATGTTGACCTTAGTCATGAAATCTGCCCAGAAAAACCCTGAAGTCCAAGACAAGTGTAGAGGATGCAGGACAATTTTATATCTATACTGACCACCATACCAAAAACCTGATGGTAAATATTTTAACAGGAAAACTTTTTCTGGAGAACACATTTATCAAAATGCACTCCTGAAATTAATAATATTAAAATTATAAAAACACAATGTTCTAAATTATCCAGATAAAATATTCTAATTTGTTTTCATTTTTTTTTTTTCAAACTAGAATCAAGTTGTATAACTTAACCAAAAAAAGTCCTGGATATCCACTTTTGGTGTTGATATATAAAGGACTATTTTTTCCCCTTGTAGAGTTTCATACTCTTCCAATATGAAGGAGTAGTCTCTCTGTACTTCAGATTTTTGGCACAAAATGTGTTTCTAGTCAGATGCTAGTACAGAGTATTGTTCAATATTTATGTATGGAACAGCATATTTTAAAGTTTGGAAACACAAAAGAAAATTGATTACATCCTTTAGTAAGTTTTTGTTTGAGTCAGCTCTCACTGGATTGTGAGCATTCTTTGGAAGCAGTGTTTTCCTATGGCACACAGTTCTTCTGGAAACAGGCAGAGAAAAAGGTTTGGTGATGGTCTATAGGCCCCATATTTTATGAACTAATGACATATAATAAGAAATATAAGCATAACCATAACCTAAATTCATGAGGATTATACATACAGTCCTCAAGGACTTAGTAGCCAAAGGAACTTCTTTTTTTGGAATTATCCTGGAGTAAAACATAATACAGCATTCTCATAAAGAAGCAGTGGCCTCTGTCTCAGTGTCCTCTCTGCCCTTACCCTGAGGCCCTCAAATTTTCTACTTAGCTAAAGTATTGATAGAGAAGATCTGTGAAAAGTTTTGTCCCCCTTCCTGAGAAATAGAAATCTTGATCTTTTTCACACTGTACATTCACACAAAAATATTAATTTGATTTAATCATAATTTGAATTAATCATAAGCAGAAATGGCATTTTCCAGGACAGCCCAAAATGGATTGATTAGAGCATTCTCTAGCGATGTGAGAATTCTGAATTATGTAAGGAATAATTCTGAGAATTGTGCTGACTCTGTCTCTCAGACTCCAAATCCCAAACTGGGGTTGAAAGGCCTTTACTGAAGGAGTCATTAAAACTCGTGCAGCACTGAAAAGTTTGTTTTAATTCATTAACATGTTCACACAAGGATATTTCAGTAAAACTAGCTTTCAGACTTTCTATTATACTCTTTCCTGGCAGGTACAAAAGATCTACCTTTTCATTTCTGATTAACTTTAAAGATGACTGAAAGCTAGAATAAAATGTCACTCTCTGATGTATCCATAGTGGTGGTAGAACAAGAGAAATGTTAAAAATTGAACAATATGAAGCAAATAGTTGATTAAAGATACTCTGGCCAACAATTTCCTTGTTTCCAGTCACAGCTGTATACCAGTTCCAATAGAAGTCAGAAACAGTTCCCTGATGGTACAGTGCTGTAGATTATATATTTGGAGGAGTGCTTGAAAATTTGAAAACCTCTTTTTCCTCCATTAATTCCTTCTCAATATCTGTGGTCTAAAAACTCCTTCCATGCAAGTCTCATTCCTGCCCATTCCTTGCCAAGGACTTTCACACCATCCTGTTTATCAGTGCTGCCATCAGTTACCTGATGAGTGCTCTCACTGCTGATTTTGTGTAGTCACATCAGATCGAGCCACAGTTCAATCTCACTTCAATTCCTGGCTCTAGCAGTTGCCAAATCCCGGTGTTTCAGACAGTCAGTTCCCACTGAAAATATTCTTGCTTAATTTACAGCATTATGCATGGAAGAAAGATTACTTGGGATGAATTTGGATCTTTTCAGCTTCTGTGGTGATCAGTTTATGATGAATATCAGTACATTAAACAGCAAATAAACTTCGCATCTCCGTAGTATGTCACTCTTGTCCTTTCTCTTCCACTGATTTAATTCTTCTTCCATAATATGTAAACACATATGTAATATAATAAATTAGATAGAAGGTGTGTAGGATTTAACAAGTGCCCTCCCTTCTCCACCTCACCTGCACTGAGATTTTCTTTATTCTGAACTGCCGGTGCTCTCTGAGGCTTTAACTTCTGTGCTGAGGAACACAAATTCTGATGCTTAACAAATAGAAATGTAACATTGTTCCAGTCAGATATTTAAATACATGATCCTAAGTGGAAGACAGTGCTACAGGCTGAAATTAAACTGTGTGATAATTTGCTGTTCCTAGTTTTAAGCAGAGTCCATTTTGCTTTTTATGAAACACACTTAGCTCTCTTATTATGGGACAAGAAGCCAAAATGAAGTAATATTGTGTAAACCAGTTATTCATTCAGACATGCTAACTAACAAGCCTGGAATTTTTCCAGAGCGTAAAATTTAACACACCCCTAGGAAAAGGTCAGATAAAATGAACAGTTTAGGCAGACAGGGGAAAAAAGCATCCAAAAAACAAATCATGAATTCCAGAAAATTCAAAGCAACATATTCTAATACTCCCAAAACTGGTTTTTTCAATTTTTCATATTGATTACAAGAAAAAAAGGTTATTTAGGTACCTATTTGCTAGTTGAAATCATTGCTTTTAAGTTCCTATTTGCCCTATTCACCCACTACAGCAGGAAAGAATAAATCAACCAGAAAACTTGCGTAAATCACAATGGTGCCTTAGTTCACCTTAAGACAGAAAATCTGAGTTCAAATGTCCTGTTTCTGATTTATAGTAGGGATGACAGCTATATTCATGAGATATTCTGATTTTCACCTTGTTTAATCTTTTTGATGAATTGGGACTTTTTTTAATAAATTGGAGCAAATTGATAACTGTTTGTCTTTTTAGTAACATAACTCATTTGTTTCACGCGTCATATGGTGCTGCCCATCTCCACATCTCCTACTGGTATAATTCCCTTCTGTGTCTGGGAAAACACAATAAAGACGCTCTCACACTTGCTATGTTAAGCAGAAAGGAGGGAAAGGAGCAACTTTATTTACATATGTCACATGTTATAGAATTCTCAACTCCACAAGGGATTGGAGAACATGTCACTTCCTTCTCAATCCCACTGGAGAAAAAAGATGCTCATCAAAGTTCTTTTATTACAAAAGGAATGAAAAACAGAAAATATCGTTAAGTAAACTTTGGCTATTGTTTACATGAAACTGTGTGAGAAAGAATTCTGACTCTAAGGTTAAAACAGAAGGCTTAGCAAAAACCAGGGCAACACCCTTCCATTATGGAAATTGACTGATTCACAGTTTACTGCTTAGTTATGGTGTACTCAAGCTCTTTGAGCATTCAAAGTAAAACCAAGGTTAAATTTTACTTCTGTAGGTGCTTCCTCGATAGCCTGAGATGCTGCCTTCTCTAAAATGAAAAATAAAGATTGTCTTGCATTATTCTGCTGCTGCAATTCAGAAACTGCAGGTTCAAAGAACTCTGAAAGATGTTGCTGACAATGCTCTCTAACCATGCTTGATGCTGTATCAAAAATTCTGGTTTTAGTTTGTTTGTTTCCCATTAGAGAAGAAACTTGAGAATAGGCAGGGGACAGACGCACACACAACCACCACAACATCCCCTCACACATGTGCAGAGTAGTACAGACATCCCTAATACACTCATTTTCAATCAGTCAGCCTGAGCCAGTGTAACCTGCGAGCGACCCATGGCACTGCAAGCTTGCACTACAGCCTGCTCAGACAACCAACTTCTCATTCCAGTCACCCCAGCTGATTCCCTATTCAGCCATATCTAACCCTATTTCCCACCCTTTTGGGCTGCCAAGGCTGAATAGCTAGCAACAAATCCTGAGAGGCACACAATATATATTATATAATACATGTGCCAAGCAGCATACGATTTGGCATGGACAAGTGTGCATGGTGGGGAAGGAGGAAGATAGCCAGAATGACCATTTCCCAGTATTTCACATAAACCCCTGCAAAATCAGAACCTGACTCTGCTCTTTCCTCTTGTTTCAAGGGATTTTTTAGCTCCCCACTTCTCACATTGCTTCAGTGCATGGTGATCTGTATTCCTCCCTCTCTCTTTCTCTCAACACGTAATATTTGAAGCTTACCCTTTAGACCTATCCCTCTCTTTAATAATTCCATTACAAACTGTAGTTGTGACACAAGCTGTCAGATTAGCTCTCATTCTAGGCTGCTGAACAAACAACAACAGCATTAATTTCTCTGTGAGAAAATAGTGTAAGCACAGAGATGAGAAAATAGTGGGCATGAAGCTATTTGCCAGTTTCATGTGGAATTCACACAATATAGAGGGATGATGTTGACAGCACATAAGGGCAGCACTTCATTTAATGCATCAGTGCCTCAAATGAACATGACCCACAGCTTTGCCCACAGAAAGATGTTTAAGATTTTTTAAAGGATTGACTTGCTCTATCTACTTCATTTTAGGCTATATTCCTGTATGTTATTTTTTAACAATGTATTCATGCCTATGTGTTTCACATCTCCTATCTACTCCTTTAAATAAAGGAGAGCTATAGGAAACTTCTAGTTTCCCAGTCTAATGTGGGCTCACAGATGATCTGACAACAGTGATGCTTTTCAATTCCTTGCAGACCCCATAAATAACAGGAATGGAAAATTCTTCCTACAAGGGCCTGTAGCGGCAGAACAAGGAGTAATGATTTTAAAGTGAAAGTGGACAGGTTTAGATCAGATATTTCAAAGAAATTCTTCACTAAGAGGGTGGTGACACACTGGAACAGGTTGCCCAGAGAGGTGATAGATGCCCCATCCTTCAAGGCCAGGTTGGACAGGGTGTTGTGCAGCCTGCTCTAGTGGAAGGTGTCCCTGCCCATGGCAAGTGGGGTGGACTAAAAGATCTTTAAAGATCCCTTCCAAATCAAACTATGATATGAATCTTTGATTCTATAATCATACTCTTATGATGTGGTCTACTTTTGCTCTGTTTTTGTGTCCTGAACAGCTAGGTCTAGGCTTACAAATTTTCACCTCCTTTTCATGCACCATTTTCTTATTCTGTAAAAGTATTTTTCAAGCATCTGTCCTGCTGAATTTCGTAGTATATGGGAAATACATAGCTGTGTTCAAACAAGAATCCCATGAGAACTTAAAGCAGCTGTTTAATTTGGAATGTTAAATGGACAGTTGGAATTGAAATTGTAAAAGCCCTTTTCAGGAAAGATAAAACTCATTTCACGTTCTAGCAACTCCCTTATATTTTAGACTATCTCCAATGAAAGATGTTTGTACAACAAAGTGATTAGCATGTAGGAGTGAGATTTCCCTAAAAGAAAAAAAGAGGAAATCTGGGACTGGTTTCAGTGTGCTTTTCTATAACTGCATTGGTTTCAGATACTCTAAATTCCGAATTTACAATTTGCATACGTGTAGGGGCCTAATGACACATTTGCATCCTGACCGAAATCTACCTTCTTGTACTTTTTCCCCAAAATAAGGCTCAGGACTAGAAGACTAGAAGTTGAGGCATCATAACAGAGTGTATATCAGAAAAGACACCATATTATTTTCATTTTTAAATTTTTAATCAGGAGTTTTCCCTCTCTTCATGCTAAGAGATCTGCAGATGGTTATATACTGATTCTTTTTTTTCTTTTCCCTCTGAGGGGAAAAAAAGACACTCTAGAGTGCAGAATTTAATTCCGGGTAAGGATATTATTGCTGTTAATGGACCTTTCCTACATATGCAAAGGACAATCCTACTCTGCATTTTGCTGACAGACTAAGCCTGCTGTCTCTGCTCTCCAGAGGCATCTCCCTGGAGTGATGGCTGCACACCTGGGTAAGGGCTGCAGCCTTTGGCTGCACCAGGGTTTGGTTCTCCAGAGCGGTTCTGCTGTGGAAGGAGGCACTGGCCAGCAAAACATCTGTCAGTGGGGAGAGAGGAGTGGCCCCAAGGTAAACAGCTTGTAGTGAGGCATTTAGAGGAAGCACTCTGATTGTAGGGAGGGGGTAATAATGGGGTGGACTGTAAGCACCCTGCAGGACTCCATTTAATGTTCTCTTCATTTACCAAGCCATTAAACTGGAGCTGATTTTATTATCATAATTTTTTCCACTGGCATCTGAGGAAGTTTTATGGCTTTCAATAAAGCCTTCACTCTACTCAGAATCCTGTTTGATTTTATTATAACATCTTCTAGTGAGATTTATGTTCTTGTTTTGCTTAAGATTCACATTTTAATGTAGTCATAAAAACGAGTTAGATTTGCTTGTTTGAGGGAATCTTATTTGGTTAATTATCAGACACCACGTGGCGAATAATTTAATTTGGTTTCTATTATACAACAACTGTTATTTATTTTCTTGACTTCACAATGGAGAGAAGTTAGAGACAAAGCAGAATGCAGTAGGAATCCTCACATAAGAAAGGTACCTATTTCAGAAATGTTCCTTTGGACAAAGTAAAGAGCTTCTCTCAAATTAGGAATTAATACAACCATCCCAGACCTTTTAAAAGTTAACTTTGTGTTCTTTCTGTTTTAGATTTAAATCTGTTCTTCTTGCCAGTAAAATCTCATGTGATATTCTCATGGCAGTGCAGATATTGAACCTTTGGTCGTCCCAGAGATTTCCTTCCAAGACAGTGTTTGATTGTTCCTAGGCTGCAGGTTTGCTTGCAGCCTAGTTTTAAGGTTTCTATAACTATCTAAAAGATTGGACTAAATCTATGATGATTTTAGAAAAATATGTATATAAGTGTATGTGTTCCTCCTAATGGAACAGAAGATATTTCTGAGGGGTCTTAGTGATTCTTATAATCTACTAAATGAGTCTTTAAGCCAATAAAACCAAAGCAGGAGCTCCGTACTACCAAAAAAAAAAAAAAAATCTGTTCCATTCTTCCACAAAGCAAGTCATAATGTATGTTCTCATCAAGAGTCAATATGGCCTATGTCTGCCAATCTCACTGAGAGTACTAACAAGTGATATAAGTTTTAGAGCTGATACAAGCTGATCCTCTGTTACCCTTCTCTCTTGATGGTCAGCACTGACTTACCTGTGAAATAAGAATCTCCTATAATGAAAATGCATTGAGAATTTGGTATTCCACAACTTTTATCACTAGATTTTATCACTAAAATCATTTTATCACTAGAAGTGTCACTGGATTATTTTTTTTATTACTTAGGTAATAATGGAGGATGGTTCTATAGGAGGATGGTTCTATAGGATAATAGTCTCTTTTGTTAACCAAAAGAGGCTCTGGCAATAGGTCTGACTTCCAAGACAATTATGAACCAAAAAACAGATGGGAGAAGATTAGGGCTTTGTTCACCAGATAGAGGCTGAAGTCTGCAGACTTTTCTCTCCAGAAAGTTCAGTGTTGATGGCTGAAGGCTGTCGCCTTTTTATTGATCTTCCAATTAAAATTCAAAGACCTGGTTTAAATACTTGGTTTATACATTTTTCCATTTATGAAAGAGACATTACATTTTTATGGATATTCAGTTGTCTTTTCATTTTTTAAAAATTATTATTATTAATGGCATTCCAGTCTTTGTCAGCTCCATATTATTTGCTGTGTTACTGGCACAAGGAAGGGTCCAAGCTAGAAAAGCTACTTCCTTGATCTCAGTTCATTTCAGCAATGTTATAAATACCATTAGTACAAATTGTGTTTTAAAAAAATCACAATTGAATTTAATTCAACTTTAAATAAATGGTTATATACTCACTAAAAAATAAACTGAACTTTATTTCAAAGTAAAAAATAATGTAAAAATAATTTTGCAATTGTCTGGAATTTCAATTATTAGACTTTTAAAAAAATTCCTCTCCATTCCACTGATTTCAAACTACTTCACAAAGTTGACATTATTTAATTAAACATGTCCACTGACCCAAATCTACTTGTGTTGGATATAAAAAATATTTGGTCTAAAAGTTTCACCTTGCCCTATGGCTGAACTGCAGTGATTGTCAAGTATGAGTTTTATCTTCTTTAAGAAGTTGTGACAGTAATATTGTACCCTTGTGAGAAATTACTTAATTAGTGCCTTCCAATTATTGAGGTCACTGAATGGAAAACTCTGAAAGTGTAATATCATGTGAAGAGAAAGTGGAAGAGTAGCCTAGAATTGATCATTGCTCCAATCGGATCTATCATGCTCTGACCTGGGTCATGGTGTCCCTGTGGACACCAAATGATCCCAACCAGTAAATTGTGGAGCAGACCAAATTGCAACAGCTGGTGACTGCCAAATGCCCTGATGAATGTGCTTTGGCAACTTGCTGTTTGGACTTCTTTTCATAAGCAGCAAAATGCCCGACTATAAACAAAATCATTCCCAGAACACTGTCTTATTATGGCTCTCTCTGTCACCAGTATTAAATTTATGGTCCACATATTTCATGCTCCTCAAGATTTTTAGAAATAGGAAGATGTAGAAGAAAGTTTCTGCCATAAAGATTAGACCAGAATCACACCTGAAGCTCTTAACTATTTGTTAAATGGGTACCAAGCTTTCAAAGTGATGCTTCCAGGTGGTGAAGTCCTGGTCCAGGTATAGCTACAACCCATTACGTAAATGGGCAACCTGAGTATACAGAGCAAAGTGATTTACATGTTTCACTCAAGAAGTCAGAGGGAGAAGTCTTAGTAAAACACGATGCTCATGATTCTTAATACCCAGCTCATAATGTATTCTGCAGTATGCCTTGTTAGAAATAAGTGCCTAAAGCAGATGAAGGAAATGACAAGTTAGAGAGGGCATGCACAACGAAGTGGAGAACTTCTAAAGTAGTTATATCAGCAGCATCTGCACAAAATTTTTCCTTTTTAAAATTCTGTTAATTTTGTCTTGATTTGTGTCTTCTTGTCATTAACGGTAACAGCATATTTAGAATTTAAGATTATGTTACTATCTAGAGGATTCAGTCATCTAGATGGGCTAGACATTAAAAATTGTGTTTGGGGTTTTTTTTATTTAAATGACTGTGCCTAATCCAAAATATTTCAGGCTCAATTCTCAAAAGTAGTTAGTGTCTTGCTTCTGTTGAAATCAGAGTTTTATGCCTGCAGGCCAGATGGAGAAGAGCTGTAGAGTCCTGAGAACAAAGCATAATAAAATAATAAGGCAAGAAAGTGTAGGGAAAGTTTTATTTCCTTTCTTTCTTGCTCTTAATCTTCCTTAAGAATTTAGCAAAGCTTGTTCTGTGTCTCTTTGGTCTCCTGTAACTGTAGTGCTGACTTAGGCTGTCTATGTGTGATATTAAGTGCTGGCTTTCATGGCTTTTTGCTGACTTACATGAACTGGCAAAATTTATAATAGTACCGCAGCTACTCAGGAAATTAACAGTCAATGAATATTTACTGGAACTGAAATGTTGTCTACCAAAGAAATATAATGCCCTCTGGCTTCTGGCTGGTCGTATATCAGAAACCATTGGAGTCCGTTGATTCTGGTTTTATCATGTGGCTGCTTATTTGTCTTAAAACTCTGATTCATGACATGGGTTCAGTGTATAATGTATCTGCTTATTGATAGCAGTCCTTTGTTTTACACATTTGTTACTTGGCATACAAGGAAAATTTAAATAGTCACAAAAATGCATTCTGAATCCCTACCATGTCAAGAGTTTTGAGAAGATCTAAAGGAAGATGAAAAGTATTTCCAGGCATCCCACAAAGTTTGTGATATGAAAGAGAAACTGGAGAAGAAGAAATCTACAATACTCAACATGAGGAAGAACTTCTTTACATTGAGGCTGGCAGGGAACTTGAGCAGGCTGCCCAGGGAGATCATGGAGTGTACCTCTCCAGAGGGATTAAAAACCTGCTTGGACAAGTTTCTGTCTTACCTGCTTTAGATTGCCCTGCCTTGGCAGGTGTGATGGACTGGATACCTCCAAAGGTCCCTCCCAGCTCTGAGGATTCTGTGATTCTGTGATATAGCGGGCTCAGAAGACTTGCCAACTTGGCAATACCATAAATGGGATAGACTACAAACTATTAGACAAGAAGTAAAATATCCAAAAGTATCTAAATCCCATTTTAAAATGAGATTTGGACATTTAGATTCCAAAATAGAAGCAAATAGAACTTAGGCTCCTGGTTTACAAGGATTACTCAAAATATTTTTAAATTGTAGCCATTTAATGGTTGTTTTGAGAATACAAAGATCCGGACATGACTGTCAGTTTGGAAAAGCACAGCCTTTTTATATTAAATGCTTTTTAGATGAGATGTTTGGTCTTAATTTCATACACCACTGATTTAGCTTATGCTATGTATTGAGCTGCATGATTAACAGGTGAACTAATTAAAGACATAAATACTCTATGCATTGTAATTAATAGCTAATTCAAAGTAAGCTTTCTTGTAGAAAAGCTTTGTCTCTGCAAGCTGTGGGTTCTTGCAAGGTTGGTATAAATTGTGTTTCCCAAACAGGTGCAATAACAAGTTGTAAGTGACTTAATGTGTTCCACCGCAGCAGTGTATACCTGGGCATGAGATTCATTCCAAATTTAAGAATTTTATGAGTGGATATCCATTGAAGTAATCAGAAACTGGTCATCAGAGATCAAATCTGTCTGCAGTGATTGTGTTACCTTATGGTGGGACACACTGAAAAAGAACACTGTTCTAGAAGTGCATATTTATATATTCAATAGAATAGGCAATTTAAGAGGGTTTTTGCTTTTGCTTTTGGTGTGGGGTTTTGGTTTTGTGGTGGGGTTTTTTTGTTTCGTTTTGGTTTGATTTGGGTTTTTTTTTGTTTATTTTGTATTTTTTTTCTCAAGGATTATTTCCCTTCCTCTTTCTCCTATCTTTCTCCCACTCTTTTACCCACACAGAGTAATCGTTGTCCATTTTCCAAACATGCTTTGACATTTGCAAAAATAGTCTGGTGAACTCTGCAACGACTGCAAGGGAAAAGTCTATTGTGTCAAGCTTAATGAAAATTCCCATACCATCTATGCATAGAGGCTCCTATATAACCAGTATGAATTAGGCACATAGGGATGTTAGAACAGCAAAGTCCAATTCATGACCTGCCAGGCCCATAGCTCTGTGTTAGCTGTGCTTATCCTGGAGCTGCAGGACCCTAGAGGACGATGGTGGCTGAACACTGGCTGCTGCAGTCAGAGGGAGCTGACTGCACTGCCCCTGTGCAGGAGACGTTGTCCTCGCTGGGGAGCACAGGCAGCAGGCAGTCCTTCCCTGGCACCAGGACAGGCTGTGTAATCCACCTGGCGAGAATGACTGCACACTCTCCTTTTCAGTGCTGGCCCTGCACGGGGTTTTTTGGGTCTGGGATGTGGTCCAGCCCAGTTCTCACTTCTGGGTTGCCTAATGGCAGACATAAATATCAAACAAAGCCTTTTTGCCCTTTATGGTTGTTGCACATTAGCAGCAGCTCAGCTGCTCACTCACTCCAGTGGCATGAGGGAGAGGATTGAAAGTGTAAGAGTGAGAAAATGTAGGGGTTGAGACAAAACCAGTACATTATTATTATTGTTACTATTATTACTATTATTATTATTACTACTAACAACAACAACAGCAACAATAACGTTGTAATTAAAGGTAAAAAAAAACCCAACAGAGATGATAAAAGCCAAGAAAGATGTTGCAAATCTAAGCAATCACTCCTCGCCACCCGATCAATGCCCAGGCAGCCCCTGAGCAGCAGGGCAGTGTAAGAAGCACAAAAGGCCTTGAATCTGTGTAAGCACTGCTCAGCATCAATTAAAACATTCCTTTATAATCAACACTGTTTCCAGCACAAATCTAAACCATAGCCCTATACTAGCTACTGTGAGGAAAAACAACTGTATTCCAGCCCAAATCAGCACACTGGTGAGCTTGGTTTCTGAGTTTGGTAAGCATGATTATTCTTCTTCCCTTTCAGCCCCTAAAGTGCTGACAGCCCTGAGCCAAAGAATATATCACTCGTTGTATTTACTCATATTTGCCCCAGAATAATTTTTAGATATTCCAAGAGTATGTTTTTGAATCAATAAGGCTTCTGAAAACACACCAGTTATTTCAGTTGAAGGAAAGTGCCTGAGTCTGCTCAGGGCTTTACTTTTGTTTATTATTTGTATGCAAATTGTTTATTTATTGAAAATTTCACATGATATTTGCAGTAAATCATCACTTTGGGCATAGAGATTTGAATTTCTCTCTTTCTGGCACTAAAATCCAACATTCTTTTCTTAGGAGTAAGAACAAACAGTATTTATAGTATTTTAAGAAGACAATTCCAGTAATCAGTGACATTTTGTCAAAAAGGGGGCAAGATGAATTGGGAATAAAGGAAGCGATATCTTAAGTGATACAGCATGTCATTTACCACTTGGCTTAGAGGTCCTATATGAACAATGGCAGAATGGAATAAATGTCCCAGTGCTTTGTTAGAGGTGATTCATCTCTTGATGAGGAATTTATATTGCCATTGTAAAACACTGCTAAAGACTGAACTTTTCCAAAGTAAGACTTCTGCTGTTTTATAGAAGCTAGATTTGACTGAAGTAGTAAATTTTGTTCAGTCAAGTAAAAAAAGCTGATAATAATGTGTGTTATTAGTTTTATACACTGATAATGAAAAAATAGGAATATACAGAAAGGTCTCCAAATCAGTGTTAAAAGGGTTATTTTTTTTTCTTCCTGAGTATTGTATTTATTTGCAACAGAAAGTAGCCAACATAGAAAATCCACTGGAAGGATTCATTAGAAGAGTAACCATCCGTGTGAAACAGCATTTAGAATCTTCAGTTTCCAGATCTATCCTTACTTCAGGGGCAAATCTTAATTTTATATTTTATTGCTCTGTTTATTTGGCTGCTTACTATCAACCTGCTGTCACTGGTCAGAAATGGAGCTAGATTTGCTGTGCCTGGTTAGAATGTCACGCAGCACATTCAAATTCACACGACTGCCATTGGGACAAGCTTTGATTCACAGGCTCCCTTAGATCTGTGTAAAACAAATTGATTTTAAGTGTCTTAATTTCATTAAAAGCAATTACGCTTCTTATTAGAGGGACGCAAGTGTAAATACTAAAACTTCAGCAAGAGTCAACGGATGCGTGGCCGAAAGTGAAGCAACTTGGCCAGGTATCCTCCTATCACAGAATAAGAAGGTTGTTTAATATGCTGGAGCAGGAAGAGAGAGAAAAATGAAGATGGCAAGCAGGAGAAGTAGCTGTGGGTGTAATTCTTAAGCAGTAGAAGAGAAACAGAGCTTCTTAAAGCACAGAAATTGTCGGAGAGACAAGATTGGAAATTTATCCACTGTGATCAGGATGGTGATGTTCATTCCTTTTCCATTGAGAACGGTACGATTTTTCTCACTTTCTTTGAAAATAAAAAAAACCAGTGTGAAACATCTTTCTTGTTTTATCTATTCCTAGGAAGCTGGGAACTGACAATAAGGAGCTTTACAAAGAGAAACAAGTTGCGAAGCAAAACATCTGCAGTGTGTAGACGGGAGCTGATGAGGTGCCTCTCCATTTGCTGATGCCTCTGCTGCTTCTGAAAGCAGCACCACTCGCTGGTTCCTGGAGCCTCTGGCTCCTCTTGTAACGGGTGTGGAGTTTGATTCTAGGCCCTTATGCAGGGCAAGAGTAATGGTAGACTACAAAAGCAGGCTCTGTCTGCATCCTTCTCTGTCTATGGAGCACCCTAGAATAATCTCCTTATTTCACTCTTACCTTCTCCAGGAAAAACAGGGTCCCTTGAAGCACTTCCACCCATCTCCTAAACTTCGGAATCATGAAGCACAGACTCCCAAATAAATGGGTTTGGATGCTTTTGTTCAATGCTGTCATCTGCAGCCACATTTTTTTAAGTGTCTGGAATTTATTCTTAGGACACAAAATACAATTTTGAGTCCAGCTAAGAAGGACAAAGGGACTATTTTTATAGCAAGTCATGGACAATCATTAGCCAGGAGCAGATGCTGCTTTGCGAAGTGTCCCTTTGTATTTGTCTAGAGTTTAAAACTGTCAGTCTGGAAGATGAAGTCTGCCTTCTTTTGTTTTGGGCACTTTTAATCTTTAGGTACTGGTGACTGATAAAATAAGTTAGAATATCTTGTACAGGTGTCTGTTTAACAAAGCAAAGATCTGACAAAACCTTTGTTATTTAGGAACTCACACATCCGGGCATGCACATGCACAACTGCTCCAAGGGAAAAATAAATTTAAATGCTTCACCTATCTAATAAATCATATGGAAACTTCTAGTCTTTTAAAGATGAAAACATAAGCAGTAACTTTATAGTTAAGGCTATACTGAGATTTCCACAAGATTAAAATTATTCTGCTCAATATTTTCAGAAAATTGACTAAAAATTAAATAGATCTTGAAATAGGCACAGTGATTCTCCAGTAGACATCTGAACTATCTGAGTAGTATTTTAGATGAAAAATTTCTATAATGAAAACCATTTAAAGTCATATAATAATATGTGCCCTAAAGTGGCCTAAGTGTTTGGGTTTTTTTCCCAGTCTCATATATTAACTTTTAAATCAAAAACTGTGTTTTATTATATCATTTGTGTAACTCAACACTTGTATACTTCAAGAAATGTCTACATAAATTCCATATGTGTCAAAAATGTCTTATTACTGCTTCTTTTTTTTGTTTTCTTCTAAACTCATGAGGACATTACAGGGCTTTTAATCCCTAATTCAATGCGATTTCCCTCTTGTAAGTGTCCTCAGAGAATTCTAAGGAAACAAAGAATTGCCTGGCGATGTTGCAGAAGATTTGCTTGAAAGGAGCTGCTTTTCCAGTAACATTTAATTATTTAGTAAAATGTGTCCTCAGTGTAATGTCCTTTCTGTAATCTTAATAAAGTCACCATGATCAGCATTGCACATGCACCCTGTCTGAAAAGCTAATGTTTTTAGCTACTCTAAAGGCATACCAAAAGCTAAGGAAGCTCATGAGGAAAAGGTTGAAAGAATTAAGTGTGCATAAAATAACTACAAACTGAGGAAGCAGAAGTAGGAAATCTGCCTGAAAATACTGAAAGGACAATATTAAAGAAATTAAAAGTATTGCTTGTGAATATAGGAAAGTATCTATGAAACAAAGAAAGGGGAAAAGCTAGAATTATTTGCTAAACAGAAAGACTAATTACAGTGTTATCAACCTCTTAGGGGAAGCATTAGAAATCTCTTCACTCAAGCTGTTCAAATTTAGGCTTTGGCAAAGCATCAGGGGATATTGTGCAAAGAACAATGCTTCTCTGGTGAGGTGAACAGGCTGGAGAGAAGCTGATAAAGTGACAGTATTAGCATGGTGCACAGCTGTGTGAGAGAGACACAGTAAGTGCTGAAATCAAAAGTAACCAGTTTTGTTTGAAAAGGGCACAGGTAATTACTGGTGCTGGAGTTTGAAAAGTCTTGGTGACATTCTATATGGTTAAAGAAACTGGAAACTTCTAAAGCTTTCCTCTGTTACCTCTAGAATAGCCCTTTTTGGTTCATCATGACCAAAAAATTTTAATAGTCAAATCATCTTTCTTAATGGCTACAGAATGTGAAGCACTACAAAGAACAATACTCCCCAGGAAGTTCATTTAATACAACTAAAAATGTCATCTATGCAAAATGCAGGTACTCTGGTTAGTGACATGTGGTAAGAGCCACTTCTTACTCTGACAAATAATCTGAGGACCATGGATGGATTTAACACTACAAGAAAAATCCAGTAGTGCTGTAGTTAGTTTTCTTGAGTCTCTCTTCTTCTGGCTTCTTTGTGAGCACATTGGCGCAACCAACTTTTTGCTGTGTTCTTTGCGTGTGCCTCTCCCTCTGCTGTTATTTCTCAACTTCTAGATTCTATAGTCATTTCAGGATGCCAGTTTTCATAAAGGTGGAAAATCAAAGCTGTTCTATTTTACTATCCATAGTTTTCTTATTATTTCTTAAACTTCTTGCCAGACAAAACTTGTCAAGTTTTAGCCTATACCATATTTATCTTGCTTAATTTTAGTTTTACAGTTTCAAAACCCAAGAGCTTTATAATTGGTAGAATAGCAGCAACTTAATTATTTCAGCTGGTAACTCCTGACATAATCTGGTGTTTGTACAAAGTAGATAGAAAATGCATAAACAAGCCCCAAAGTATTTAATAACACTGCAGTTTCACTCTGTTTCTGTGAAGGAGATCAATACTTACTTGCTACATGGCTACAATATTTCAGGATCAATTCCTTGCCATAAAGGATATGAACATCTTTAAATATTCATTGGAAATCTAGAGATGAAAGGTTTTGTGCAAAAAAAGGAAAAGTACAAAATTTCAGGAAAAGTACCAAATGAAATGAGTGAACCTGGCTAAGATGGAAGCAACTATATTCTAATTATTTTAAACGCTAACTCACTCATGTAGTCAAACTCGACCAAAACAAATTTCCAACTTCTATGAGAATGCCAGTGATATTATAAATGTAGACACAAACATTTCCAATCCCTTATACTAAAAGGAAGGTAGGATAATCTACCATCTACAAATGTAGGTCTACTCAGATGCAAAGGACTTACAAAAGAAAAACCAAAAGATTATCTTTTATAATAACACCATGCAACTGAACAAGGGAGAGTGTGAAATGGTAATTTTATGAGAAAATAAAACCCTTTGGAAATAATCTAGGTAAATTATAATGCAAAAAAGTGTACTTCAACAGAAATGTGTCAAACTGGAAGTAAAATGAACGCTGGTGAAATTGTAACTGTTGCTTCCTTTTATTGTTCTAACAATGTTACTCTTGGTAAGCTCCCATTCCGTAGGAGTATACTTCACTCAAGTGGAGCTATGGGAAAATGAAAGAATAAACAAGATAGAATGTCAGTGAGTATCCCAGCCAAGGTCCAGGCTTGTATCCCTGCTGTTGAAGTCTCCTGACCTGTCGGGATGGAAAGGTTGCACCCACCTTACACATCAGCATAGGCACACCATAGCAACAGCGCTGTATCTAACCCTTTGCATCCCATCAATGCACACTTCTGTGGGCTGCCCGCCTCACTCACAAGCATTAACTGCTCCAATGGTCTCTGGAAGTTCCCAGAGACATGTTCATGTTCTCCTTTACACTGCCTAACTAGCCCTGCTCGATGCCACTACTGCTGCCACCAGTGACACAGGTGACAGATCACACCACAGAATGACACTTCACAAAATCACTCATTCTGTAGGATAGCCTACAACAGGATAGGGCTTAGGAGCATAGATATACCACACAAAAATACTGTACACTGTGGAAAGGCACATCTGTCCCCAGAGGGATGCTGCCCTTTGCTTTCTCAGCAAATATTGGCAAGCCATGAGAGGGAGGTTTGATTTCCCAAGTGGCAGAAAGTATCTTCTACCCTAGATGAAAGTTCCCAACGCAGAGAATATTTAGCTCTTTTGAGAGTAAATCCTAGACTGAAACTAATTTACGGACATACGAATCATCAGGGAATGAAAACTGTTACACCCCACCATGAATCATCTAAAAGCACCCTCAGTCTCAGATCTTTGATAAGAGAATGAAAGGTGTTAAAATAGAATTTTGGTTGTTCTGAAATCAGTTGAACGAATCTGATTTGTCCCACGGAACTAAGATGCTACTTTTCATCAGTCTCATGCCTCATGACCTCCATTTCTCTCAGCTCTCTGAAGCCAGATACCGTGCCCAGTTAGGTGCAGTCAGAGAATTCACTTCTGATCTCAGCAAACCTCTGCTATTAGCATTTTTTTTATCTCTGAAAACCCGCTGGTTTTAAAAGCAAGCTTTTCATAGCAGAAGACCATTGGATAAAACTAAAATACTACCTTTTTTCTAAATACTAACCTTCCTAGTGAAGCAAGTAGGATTTTAACTTTAATCACATACACACGCAGTACAGTCTGAATTGATAACATCTGATGAACCTACATATGATAAATTTCTCTGCAGATCAGTATTGATGCTCGTCTCCTGTAGCCAATGGGAGTTAAATCAGCCCTGGAGAACACTGTGGGATTGGGGTATTAGGAGTTCTGCAGACATGATTCTAATACTAAAAAACAGTGAAGCGCTATGAAGCACAGTGCAGTCATGGGTCACTTTAACACTCTGACTTGAGAATCCTAGGATTTGATTATTCACTGCTCTGCAGCTTAGGCAGTCACTTCTAACTAAGTGGAAAAATCAATGTGAATTCCATAATTCTAATTTGACAGCCTTTTATGCCCTCTTTGCATGAACTTTGCAGAGATGGAAATGAGTCCACAGGAACTGTGTCAGCAGAGAATATAGACAGAGAGCCCCAACTTAAATACATAGAAAATGGTGGTAGGAAAAAGTACACAAATTGCACCAAATAAAATTTAAAAAGCACCAAATCTCAAAACTAAAAAGAGATAACTGGACTGGAAGATCTGCAGCAGAGAAACATCTAGTGATATTTCACTAAAATACATGAAGATTTTAAAATCCCAGGGAAAGGGGCATACATTAGAAATCAAGCCATTTCAACAACTCTTGCTTACCAAGGGCTTTCCTTAACTATTTATGATTCCAAAGGTTATCATGTTACTCAGTAAGTGATAACATGTCCCTGGATGACCAGCATTTTTAGCAAAGAAATATGCAATAGCCAATGTTTGTGAAACCTCATTCTAAAATAGCAGAATAATCTTGATCAGATGTTCTATGCCTTGCAGAGGAGTTTGCCATTGAAATACCAAAAGCTTTTCTTTGGCTTTCCTGAGGTACAAAAACCAGTTTCAGTAATAAATTACTGCTTGATTCCACAGCATATGTGTCTGAGGCAAGTGAGCTGCCACAGAGCCATCTTTGGTTTTGACGCATGCATAAATCAACCTAGAAAGAGATAAAACACAGAAATCACAAACCCAAATAGGTGACAAGTCCTTATGTTATATGCAGCTGAAGAAACAGGGTCACAGTAGAGAATGTTAGGCAACCTTTATGCAAGACAGTGCTGCTGTTCTATTTCTATCACCTTACTAACTAAACTTTTATTTATGAGTCATCTAGAAGAATAATCGATGAATGAATGAATGAATGGCTGCAAAATATCCACAGAAGAAAGATTAAGACCTTTTCTTTTTCTTTTTTAAGGAGTTTTTATCTATGACCTGCAAAACCAGCGGGTCAGATTCATTCTTACTGTGCATACAGGTGCTGGATTTGGCCCCAGATGGCACAGAATAAGCAAAGAAACATAATCCTGACATGAACGTTCTCCTCTTTCATTCTTTGTGTGTTTCCAACCTTATTGTAATCTTTAAGGTAATCTACAATGGGCTGGAAATTAGGAAAGTACTTAAGAATAGCAAAATTTATATGTAAATATATAATGCAAATGCATATACGCAGAGGTTTCTTTACCCATTTATTTAATCAGAAAGATGCTCAGTTAAATGCAGCCAGTCTCATTTAATGGCTTTCTGCTACGAATGAAACCATTTGGCTATTGGCCAATCCTATTCAGTACTTTTTGCCAGGCTCCAGCATATTACATCCCATTTCATCTCCTCTTCTCTTCCTAAAGAACCCCAGGATCTCCCCATGGTAACGGGGTTGCAGATCCTGACAGAGTCAATGCCAGATCAAATACTCACAGACAAGCAGATTTCCTCCCAAAGTTGAGGAGATTATTTTAAACCATTCAATCAGAATACATGGAGGGGAAGGGGTGCGGACAAGGCTGGTTTGATTGCTGTCCAAATTAATCTTTTCTCATGCTGTTTTTCTCCCCTTGCTCTCATTTTGGCTGTCTCCCTCTGGGCCCAGTCCTCCCTTTTTCTCTAGCATACAGAGAAGAGCAGTAAGTTGGCACACTGGAGGTCATGCACAAAAGAAACAGTTTAAGTTCGGTTTTTCTTCTGAAACTGAACCTAAGGGTGTTCCCATGCACACATACACACAGTGGGTGCTAAATTTTGTCTACCAAAAAAAGCAGGATTCAGGGCTACGGCATCAATATTATTCATCTCCCCTTTGGCTACTGTATATTTCTAGATTTGAAAAGTATGAGTCTCACTGTCAGATCATGTCCCTTTTTGTCCTTGAATAGGGATATGAGGTTAAACATGTGCCAACAACAAAGGAGAATGGCAGTTTGGAGGACTCGGCTGATTGCTTGCTCAAAGGGGAAATGGCAATTATGGATGGTCGAACTCTTAGATCTGCTTATTTCCACTTTCCAGACAGCTTTCACCCATGTACATTATCATGCCCTTTGGCTCCAAAACAAGGCTATAGAAAACTGGCGCAAGTCTATTTAAATCAGCAGGTATCCTGGAGGCAGCACTGATCACCAGCCACTTAAATGGAAATTTCACATGAGGGAGAGAGGAGCTGTGGAAGAAGTGAATGATTTGTTTTGACTCCAGTGCCTATACTACAAATTTACAAGAGACAGCTAAGGGTCAAGTGTGAACGTTCATCTCTTGCGGTGCCATAGCTGAGGACAATTCACAATTCTGTGTGTGTGAGAATCCACTGGGCTTAGCAGTTATATATCTATATGCTGAAATGGGGCTGTTCATACTTTGTATTGCATGCTAAGGCAGAAGTTAAGTGAAATAAATGAGCCACAGAGAAGTCACACATAAAGATTTAGTCGGTTCTGTTACTGAACAAGAACTACCTGCAGGCATGTTGCAAGTGCCAGAAGTTAAATGCATATTTCTTTATTCTCATCTGTAAAATAATCACATGACAACATACTCAGATCCTGGCCCCAGGGCTCGGCAATAGCAGCAGGGTGAATGCAGGGCTCCAACTTAAATGCAGTTGATGATAATCAAATCCTGCCATACGTTTTTACAGTGGAAGGACTCCTGGTGCGTGCTTGCTGAGTCAGCACGTCTGCATTCCCCTCTGTGGCTCTTCCATTACTGTCTGAGCAGCATGGATGTAGATGGGAGAGGTGTTCAAGGCTGTCCCAACGTGTTAGCAAGTGCTATCATGTAGAACCAACATTTTCAGAACAAACTCTACTAGTTACTTCACAGAGCAGGTTTGTATAAATTTGTCCCTACTTTCTTTAGTGACTTGTTCTAGTGTGTTATCCATTAATGTGCTTATGTGGACACACTGCACAAAGTACTCTTACTTTCAGCTTTCTGGTCAGCATCACACCAAAACCAAGTGGTGTTTTCCTCTGCGGCTCTAGTGGAAGATTCACAACTCAGCAGAGTCCTCACAGATCCCTTTGGAGTTTGTTGGTAACCCCCAAGGCACTACTGATGGAAAGGCTGAGCAGTGGACAAAGTTAGGGAAAGAAGTAACTAGGAAAACTGATGTGTTTTAATTTCTGCTTCAGAAATGCCTTAGTAGATGTGTGGAATCTGAAATGCTCTGCAAAAATAAGCTGAAGGTTTATTTTTATCTTTCTGGTCTTTGCTTTGTTTTTTTCAGTTATTTATTCTTTAAAACAGTGAATAAAGAGGCAAGATAAAAGCAAAGAATGAGGGACATTTTTAGGCCAGTTGTTCCAGAGGAGTCATTTGATGAATCAGAATAAATCCCCTTTAAAGCAAAGTGCTGTAAAGGTGTGAGAGTGTGGACATTAGGCTCACATTCTAGACATTCCTTTCTCCATGATCAAAACAGGTACTCACAAATTCATGGCCAACATGTGCAGGAGTTAACTCTCTGTTCCCTGTGCTTCTCTCCTGTCTTGCCCTCCAATCCTTATAACTGCTTTCCAGCAAATATCCTTGCAGAGAGGTCACATTTTAAGAGAGACAAGAAGAGAGATTAGAGGGAGAAAAGATGTTTGTACTCTGTCTGAGCCTCTTGAATTTTCAAGCCTTTCCTGCAAATGCATTTCATTCTACAGGCACCTTTGTTACAGTCTACAATTGTCCTTTAACATGATTTTATCACTTCTATTCAAAGGATGCTCATCATCTTGGACTCCAAGAATAATGGTATGCTCTCTCCCCTTCCCTCTGTGCTTTTCCATAAACACCAGCCTCTTGATGTTGTTCACACCTTTTTTCAGGACACGTGGAACCCCTTATAATTAACACACAACAAGATCTCTCAGGCTTCGGTATTGATCTCAGCCAAAGGATAGATTTAAATTGAGCATACTGCCTTTCTTAGCTGAGCCATCTCTATCCCTACAACTGGAAGAATCACAGTAGCTGTTTGTGTAACACAGACATGTGGCTTGGGTAATTGGAAAATTGAAATCAGTAAATTTTATATAAATCTGCTAAAGACTTTGCAGTGGAAAGCATTGACAGCAATCTCACACATCACTACGATAGGTAAGCATAGGGAAATGGAAGGTGAGATAAACTAATCATTCCCCTCACTCCTTCATGCCTGCTCCATTTGGGCTCACAGGGTTCACCACCTATCAGTAATTTTTGGAAACGCTTTGAGTATCCTCACACTCCAGGGGCCTAAATCACCAGTTTTGCTTCTGCGAGTGTTTCAAAAGTTGAGCCTTAGAGTAACTAAACTCTCCAAAGGAAAACTAAACCTATTCTTGCCCTTAGCTTACTATCTTTATTACTCAAGACTTCTAAAGCTATACTATGAGCAGAAGTGGAGTGTCCTCAGACCTCAAAAGGAGTGAAAACTGGAGCAATTGCTCTCTGAAGTCATGCTACCACTTCTGCTGAGACAGATGCTGAAATAGTCATGATGCATAAAGTTGCTTGACTCCTCGTTACTAAAATCAAACAACACTCTTATTCTCCAACAGCTCATCCTGTGAAGACAGTGGGGGAAAAGTCTAGTTTGGAGCATGAGAAAAGGATATTTTTTGACATTTCTTGAATTCTTTTAAGAAGGTTACTGCTGCTTTGACAGAAAGGAAAATATTGCATAGCTGCTGCTTGCCAGCATGATTCTCTCTGGATTTCAAAGGCAAGACTTCTTTGTTTATTAAGAATTTGTTTTGATTGGCATACAGGAGTCTCAGAGTATCCAAGGTCTCTGCTAGCTGTGAAAAACCTAGAGAAGCCAAGTGAATCAGACTATAACCTTAAGCAGCTGTGGGACAGCCTTTGAATGAACAGAGATAGCTCTCTTCCTTTTTGTGTGTGTGTCTGATTCATTGGAATAACTTTCCAAGCACTGCAATAATAATCTGTGTGAGTTGGGATTTTTGGCATCTGATAGTTGCATGTTATAAAAGGGCCCAGAAGTATTACACAAAGAGCAAGAATGATAGAATGTTCTCCTTGGAAGGTTTGTTTGTGTGTGCTAAAAGGTAAACAACCCTTGATTTCAATTCCAGATGGGTTGTTTTATTTTCTGTTATTTCCCCTTGTTTTTGAAAAATTCCAGAAGCATCATTGTCTGCCTATCTTGCAGATATTTATGTGACCCTTGTGACTTTGCAGCTAACACACAGACTGCTTATATTCATCACCAAAGGAGAGCAAGAAAAATGTAGTACAGCTGTGCAGCATAATGGGTAGCATGTATTGCTCAGGAGCAAGGCAAGGCTGGATTCAAATTCCTGAGCTAGGAGTGAGGTTTTGATTTGGATTTTTAAGCTACTAACTCTTTGATGTGAAAAACAGAAATTTTTCTGTGAGCAGGATGCTGAAAGACATTCTTGCTCAGATATTTAATGCGGATTTGTCATAAAATGATTTATGTGAATTTTATCTTTTACAAATAAATTGACTTTTATGTTTATTGTTCTAGGAAAATGATTGTATTTAAACATTTCTGTTCCAAGTACTGTATTGTAATACAAGATTTGGTGTGCTACAATTTGAAAGCAATAGTTATGCATGAAGTGGTAACTGGAAGTTGAACAAGCTGCTTTAATTTTGACACCTGTGGCTTTTTGAGTGCCTCAGTACTCAGCATCAATAATGTCATAATGTGATATTTAAATGGTTACACATAGGAATTGGGCTATGAAGTCACAGAGAAAAATAAAGGGTTTACAGTAGAACTAACCAACACTTAAGTTAATATTCCCAGGCTTACAGTGCATAGTGGGCTTTTTCATGTGTTCAGAACCATGGCTTTCCATTTAACTGTGAGGAGGTTATTTTGGGTGCAGCCTCAAGAGGGACTCATTAAGTTTTGATGCTGCAGATCCTGATGTGTCAAGACATCAATATTATTTTCCATATTCACCCCAGTTTCCTGGCAGTGCTGTCCTAATCACATAAACGATCCAGCCAGATCCTAATGGACTGTGACTCTGGCAGAGCTGTAGGATTCAGAGATACGCTAGAATATTTTAGAGAAGTAGGACAAATGTTACTAGTGGAAAGCACTATTATTACATGTAGCCTTACCAAAAAGAGAGCAATCATCAAGTCAACTACGTTTCCTCTATATCACACTCTTCTTATCCTCAGTCTATTTATTGGTTTATTGTCATTCTCCTTGAATAAGGAGGATCTTGGGGAAAAAATATTTAAATTTATAGATGTGTTTGAACAGCATTTGAAAAATCGTGCTATGGATAAATAGAATCTAGAATAACATTTATAAAATTTTAAAATTCACTCTAAAACATGTTCATCCATTAAGATGTATCAAATTTAAGTCAGTGTTTTTTGGGAAAAAAATGAAGAATTCAAGCCTCATTCAATTTTGGTCCAATGTGTTATGTTTTCCTCAGCTTGTCAAGACAAAGAGATATGGGTCACAGCTGAATGGAACTGTTTTTGTCAAAGAAAACCTGAAGTCAAATGTCATTGTCATTCTGTATAAATATTCAGCATGTGTGCAGTTCCTCCCAGGCAGATTTTCTTTCTCTTTCAGGGCACTGGCTTGAGTTAAATTTCTCAACAGAAAAGTAAAAATTAAAAGTAAAAGAAAATTTTAAAAAAGATAGAAATCAGATAAATGGTTCTAAAATGCATATTCACACACTTTCCCACTTGAAGGCTTAAGAGTGTTCACTGAACAATTAGTCACTGAGGACAGGTTAAATTCAAAATACTTTTGCTGTCACAAGACAAGCTTTGTCTGAAATGTTAATGATGTTGTTTTACTGTTGGAACTTTCACTGCATTTTAAGGAAAAAAGTAAATCAGACATAAAGGAGCAGAAACAACATTAGAAATACCCCAACACTGAAAGCACAGCCCACCACATGTAAGAGTGGTTCCCCCTTGGCAGCTGTCACAACTCAGATAATCTGGACTTACTGGAATCCAGCTTCTCATCCCCAAGCACAGAAGTGATGAAGGTGGCACGGCACAGAAACCTCATCTGTACCGGGGGTAACCCCGTGTTCTGTAAACCCCACACATGTCCCTGGGCTGCCTTCACACTGAGGAGAGGAACCTCAGTTGTGCTGGGCATCTTGCTGTTTGAAAACCAAGATTTTTCTGTGAATTTTGACTAGGAATGATTTCCCTTTTTTTGCTTCAGTATTCCTCCAGGAATCTTTCAGGAACCAGTTATTAAAGTCAGAGCTCAATATAAGGGCTGTCCAATGATAAAAACCCACGTGGTTCCCATAGAAGCTTGCAGGGCGTATTCACAGTTCCTCTCCAACAGGGATGCACATTACTGCGTTTGGTGCTCTTTGTGCCCTGCTGACTCAGACAGTCATCTTCTGGACCTCCGGGCATCTCACAGACACAGCCCTGACTGCTGGACACCCCAGCTCCCAGGGCAAACTGCTCCTATCCGTGTGCATGGGAATGCTTTGGGCCAGGTGAGGAAGTCCAGCGCTGAAGTAGTCTGTATTTCCTCCTCTCAGGCTTGTTTGTAAGGGTCAGTTTACATCTAAGAACAACATAACAGATGTTCTAAGTTTGTTGCTTAAGCTAAGCTGGTGAGGACATTGGTATATTGGCCATTCTCAATGTCATCCATGGTGAGTGAGTGCCGGTTTTGTGCTAAGCGACCTTAACAGGTGGGAAGAGAAAATGAAAGCAAGTCAATGGGAAGAGAATGTGAAAGCATTTCTCTCCCACTTTTCTTCTTCTTTTCCTATATTCACTTCTCATCACAAGCCAAATCTTCACCTTTGGCATTTAAATTTATACTGTTGGGTTTAAGCCCTTAAAGAAGGCTAGCAATTAACAATTATTCATCTCCACAATTTCAGCTGCATCCTTAAGCATTCCACATCGTTTTTTTACCTAACCAGTTTTGTGTCTTTTTTACAGACTGCATTTGCAGTTTGTACGTCCACCATAAGATGGCATTGTCAGTTCCTACATTAGTTCCACCGTCCTGGTGTGGTCAGGAGCCAAGTGCAGCTGCACTTCTCGTGGAAACGTCAGTGGTGTGTCAGCACTTATCCCACCGAAAGCATGTGTAGCTGCTGGGATCACTAGAGGACAAATGCAGTGTAACTCTGGAAAGAGAAAAATTTTTTAAACTTTCTCCAAGAAAGTGCCAGGAATAAAAATATCTTCCTTAGCGATAAATGTAAAGATCAAAAGAAAAAAAAATCTCTGTTCCCAGAGAGCCTGATGCTGTGAAAATTAGAATAAAAGCAATTTTAGTTTGAAGTACTTCAGAATGTGAAAAAAACCCCCAAAGTGGTAAGGTATTTTGCTCAAAATGATGGTCCTGATCCCCAATTAGAGCTGGAAAATGGTCAGGACAGCTAAGAACTGGGTGCTGATTTTGGCAGTAACCTGTTCTGAGTTTATCTCCAAAACCAGAGTAGAACAACCATGTCTGCCCTGACCTGACAAAAATCTTCTTCTGCTCCTCATCTTGCATCATTCACAAGCACTATTTGAATGTCTGCAAAATGTTGAATCTAAACTAAAAGATTTTTATTGTTTTCATTTTTTCTTCCTTCTTATTTTTCATTTATGTACCTTAATTCTGAACTTCATTAGTTATATTGGGCTTCTTGCAGTATCAGCTTTTACTTTTCAGCAAGGGCATTTATTCTAGTATGCTTTGTGGCAATAACACAGGATGGCTTATTGATCCCAGTGGGAACATTCACATGATTCAAATCTTTCATTTGCTTACATGTTTGGCTGAATTGATATTTTTCAGCATTAAGTTCGTCTTGAAAATTTGCATGAAGTTGAGCTTACAGTCCTGGATTCATTAGTTTGACCAACAAGCTGAGAGTGTTTTCTCAGTTGTCCTAGCTCCCTCAATTAACTCTAAATTCACCTGGGAATGTTTCTGAGAGAAATAAGTCTACGCTGTGATGTGGACATGTAACATAAGATATGTACCAGTATCTACATTCCTGGAAGCTTACAAAGTTAACATTTATTTCTCAGCATCCAAAATTAGGAAAGCTAAGAAAAAAAATGTATTTATGCTGCTACATTCTGACTCACGGTCTCATTAATTTAGAAGTGGGTTTTTAAAATTATTTTGTCTTGGCTGGTGAGTCAGTGATGGAGATGTGAAACCGGAAGATACACATACATATACATGTAATTATTCTGCTTTATGCCCCTCATAAAACCCAGCCTCATAAGGGTAGGATTGGAAGCCATCACAAGTAAGGGGGCAAAAACTTTCGTAGGAAAGTGGTAACAAATAGTAGAGAGTCTCCTAACATGGCACTGCCCCAAGAGAGAAAATTTCTGTTCAGTTGACTACTGCTTCAACCCTGCACACTCATCATCTGCTCTCCTCCTCCCCAAAGCCACTTCTTGCCTTCTCCATCGAAGGTCCTCCCACACACTTTTACAAGTGCTAATTTATTGCCGTACATGAAGTAACAGGGGTGAAGAAGGGAATAGGAACTTCTTAAAATGGTTACAAGAGATTAAAATATTTGCCACTCATGAAAAATTACCACTATGTTTTAAAATAAAGTACCATTACTTAGATAAAAAAAAGAAAAATGCATGCAAGTCTGGCATTCGTGAAGTATAAACAAATTTATTATTATTTATTTCTTATCAATCAATGATTTTATTGTTGATTTTGACAATCAACTACACTTATATCTTGGGAAACCAATGAAAAGTCTCAGTATATTTCACAAGGCTACTTCAAGTGGTCAGATATATTTTCTAAGTCTACCTTTATTTCAGGTAACTCAGTACTGACTAATAACACATTCCTTTGATAAAGCTAAGGTTTACCAGAGGGAGATCTGAGATGCAATTTCAGTGTTTTAGCCAAGCATTTTAGGTCTGAAAGTAATTTGTTAAAATACCTGAGTACAGTAAATCAAGTTTCATCCTTCTGGTTACATTTCCTTCTGGTACATCATCTCTGATGACTATAGTGCAGCTTCCTCATTCTGGATGTCACCATCTATAAGTCAAAGCCTACAGATGACAGGTGCACACTAAGAGCATTAATCCATCATTGCTTTTTTTCAAATTTGAATGAATCAATCTAGGAGCATATCAGTTAAAGGCACTTTTACCACTTAATGATATTTTTATGTTCATTAGACATTATTGCAGGTTATGAAATACAACTACCAGCTTATTCTAGCTCTCTTAGTCCATTTTATTTTTGAAGATACAGACAAATTTTCTGCCCCAGGATTTTTTCATGTCTGATAGGAGAATATATGCTGTGTATGATTTTTTTTTCTTAATTTTCTGAAGAAATGTTACCACTTTGGGAAAATAAGTTATTTATTTTGTATCTGAACTACTTTATCAACAGAATGGGATATTTTGTGCCATAGAGAAGGGCTCAGAAGATGCAGCACTTAAACATTTTTATGATTTATATTGCAGCATGAGAATCTAGAGGTAGGCAGACTGTTGTTTTCTTGCTTTTTATTTTAACAGCCTGGAAGGAGAGTTCAGGAATACAACTGACAAATAGGACTGACAAATCTTCAGCAGTATTTTGTTGAAATCTTTATTGGATATAAAATGTTTCAAGTAAAACATTTTGACTGATGTCCCCAGGGTGGAAATACACCTTGATTCCCGGCCGGCTGCTGAGATCCTGTTGTACACAAACTGTAGGCACTGCAACTCCAAATACAGATCTGACATGCAAAGTCAAAGTGTTGCAAGAACCTTCCAGGGATCTGAGATGCAAGGCATGCAAGCCAGCTGGAGGCAGAGGAGCCTAGTATTTCCAAGACAACCAATTTATGGGTAATCAACAAAAATCCAGAGTGCAGAGTTAAAAAGATGTGGGGATCTGCAGAAGCTGACAGATACCAGAACAAAACTCCTGTGCTAGTGTTTAAATGCCTTGCTGCTTGGCTTATATCAGAGAATATGGCACTGAGGGTCAAGTTCTTCATTTTGTGTTTATTATCATCATCATATTTCATCGCTTGTGCTGTTAAGACCTGCCTTTGTCCTCCTTTCAGGGAACACCCAGAGCAGGGTCAAAGAAAGCATGTGCAGAGCAGTTATCAGTGTGAATCCTGTTCTTAACTTGTACTGAACTGGAAAGGTTTTGTTTCAAGCTAGGAGCAAGACACAGAAATGTGATGCTTCGTGGTTAATGTCTAAGATAGTTTCCAGTTCTTGTATAGTTAAAGATATTTAATCTTAAATTTGACTCCTGCTGTCCCAGAAAAATCATGTAACTTCAATCATAGCTTTACCTCAAACAGCCAGGGTGTGACCCTTGTATGCTAGCACGGTGTGGCTACAAACACTGCGTGTACCACTCCACCTCACTGACACTGAGAACTGCTGAATCTTATGCAGAAACTGCAGGCCTGACAGTCTCAGAGCTCAGCCATGGGCGACTCTGAGCATTGTAGTGTGGTGATCTCAAGCACCAAGTATTGATAAATGGATGAAACTCATCTTTACCTGAAGGTCTTCCTGCCTTTTGCGGAAGGTTTGGACTAGATGACCTTTTAAAGGTCCGCAGAAGGTTTGGACTAGATGACCTTTTAAAGGTCCCTCCCAACCCAAACCATTTAGGGATTCTGGGATTTTTCATCTTGCTGCTGCTATCTAACCCAAATACACAATAATTTTAAAATAAATAAAGTCCTCACTGAGTAGTTGTGATGACCTGATTACTCAAGGTCTTTTGAGCAGAAGATTTTTCCAAGTCAGTGGCAAAAGTCCATGATTCCAGAGGAAGGTGAAGGTACAGCTGAAGCTGAAGGGAAATTTGGCTCAGGAGGAATCTGTCTGAAAGTCCTTTTATAGTGTGATTGTGGCTTTCCTGGCAGTTATTTTGGCACCCTGCCAGACCCTTCCCTGAGGAAAGTCAAGGACAGGCAACCGTAGGAACAGTGTTTAAATAATCATTGTTTGTGCTTAGAACTGTCCATTTCCAAATACAGCTCAGAAGAAAGTATAAAGTGGTGAGGAATAGGTGAGGCCTTCAAAAGATCGAGGAAATAGCCTCTTGTGTGTCGTAAATGGCTTTTTTGCAGAGAGCTTTAATGTGACAGATATGGGATTTATCCTGTGCTATTTTTGGAATTGTTTAATGGTCAGTTTGTACGTCTCAGATGGCTGGTTAAGAAATTAGGCTGAAGCGCTAGATGGCTATATTATCAGCCTGCAAACTCCATTTGTGAATGTTGATTTGATTTATAATTGATCCTGTATCCTGTATTCTGTCTGGACATTTCTCCCTGCTGGATGGTGTGATGCTACCCCGAAATGCAGAGCCTGCTTCCCTGTCCTTGGCTATGTGGAATAGTTAGGATTTTAGGTTGGCTGCAGCCACGCAAAGGTATCAACTGGCTTGTGCTAGGGGCAGGAGAAAAGATAACTAAGTGGGCTGAAACTTTACATAACAGTAACTTCAATAGTAGGTATTTATGAAGAATGAAGAGCCTTGCAGAGGAAAATGAGGGAGGACCTGAAGAAATGAACATACTGACTAAAAGAGGTAAAGATGTTGAAAGACACTTCTGTTTGACTGTGTGTTTCCATAACTGATTATGCTGTGTGTGGTGCTCATGTGTGAAGCATGATTATTTTAAAAGCCCCATTCCAAGCCTTTCTTTATCTGTCACATCGGAGTTAACCAGTGAGAAGCTGAGAAGCTAAGAAGCTAAGCCCCCAAATCCAGAATTTTGAGGATTGTGCAGTTGCTTCTGAAAGGGCTCTGGAAGAACTGCATTGTTATGTTGATATGGGCTGTCAAAATGAAGAGCACTAATTTACAGGAAAGAGCAAAAGTGAGAATATCTGAATCCCAAAAAGCATGGTTAGAAGAGCCGAGTTTGTGAGATACCATTGGAATCTCATTAGTTCTTGCAATTTAAGGGCATGAGATATCCAGAGAATGAAGATTCTTGCTGAAGTCTGGTAGGCATCTTAGTAGAGTGTCCTCCAGGGCTATAGAAAAAATTCTTCTGGGTTTCACTAGTGCAATGCTGTTTTCTAATGTTGCTCTCCATGGAGCAAAGATTTTATTCCTCCCTCAATAATAAAATACCCTGCCTCCATGAGCACACATTATGTGTATTTAATATCCTATCACTAAATGCCTTTGTAAAAAGTCCCTCTCCATCATTCAGCAAAGAAGAAATTCTTTACTGCAAGGGTGGTGAGACACCAGAACAGGCTGCCCAGAGAAGTGGTGGGTGCCCCATGTGCGGTGCATTTTCCAATCTGAGCAGCCAATTCCACTTGGTAGAAAAGAGAGGCTGATAGTAACTTGCTGCTGCAGGGCTTGTGCAAACTGACTTGCAGGAATCACAAAAGGAGAATGTAAGAAGTCACAAGTGTTACAGAGGCATTGTTTTTCTATATTTGGGGTTTTTTTCCACTATTGACCAGCCCCTACTTATACTTATTTTAATAACTAATGTTATTAAAATTTATGCTCTTATGCTTTTTTTCCTACTCTTCTTTCCTGGCTGTAAGTAAAAAAGTAAAAGGGTAGAAAAGCCGAAGTGAAAGGTTAAGGTTTTAACAAACACCTTAAAAGTATCCACTGTTTTGTATTGTGGGGTTTTTTTGGTGTGGATTTTCAAAAATTTTTTAAATGTAAATTATTATTTTAAGTACTTTTATTTCTGGTTTGCTAAGTTCTCTGAACTTACAGCGGAAAGTAAAAACTGCCAGTTTGAAGGTCTTTTTACACTGGCATTTTGTATGTGGAACATGAAGGCCTCGTGTTTGTGAAGTTAACTACCTATTACAATATAGGCAGAAGATGACCTGTTTATGTTATGTGCTGCTTATAAACGTGTAAAATTTGATATTGTTTTGATGAAAGGCACATTGGAGGGAAGAAATTGAACGTACACTTTGTTTCTCTCTCTGCTTGATTATTTGGGAAGGCCTTCTCTAAATCCCTGACATTGATAAGATACGTTTGAGAAGTTTCTCTTAGCCAGACCAAGCCTGGGCTCACAAGCACAATTCCATTATTTCATCTGGATTTTATTACTGCAAGGAGCTTACCCAGCTGCATAGCAGGAATGTTTAACCAGGAACAAGGCAAACTTCCATAAGCTGCTTAATTCAGACTTGGGACTGTTCCTTCAAACCAATTGATATTGAAATAATTACTTCTCAGAATCTGTAGAGGAAACGGATGTAAAAAGAAAATTAAAATCTAATTAAATGGAGGTAGAAATCAGTGTCTGAGTAGACAAATCTTAAGCCTTTGCAAATTTTCAAAGGTTACATTATCCTTTTTTGTCCCTAGAAGTCTGTCTTTTTACTTTTGTCCCTTCCTCTCGCACTTTTATCACTGTTTTTTAAGCAACAAGGAAAGCTTTTTTTAAAAAAAATAATATTTCTAGATGAAATTCAGGTAAAATTTTATATAACTTTTTCCTTTTTTAACATATATAAAGAAAATGTGATCCAACAGAATTGATTGAGCTACCCTGACAATCCCAATGTCCTGAACAGAAGAGTATAATGCTGTTTTCCTAAGAGCAGGGGTCTTTATTTGTAGTGTTTGCAGATAAATTTCAGCTTAGGCAACTCTTCTGCTTTCTCTAATTCCCTCTTTATAAACTATGTACCTGTTCTCCTCTTCACTACTAAACTGCAGGATGCATTATAAATTCACTGTGGTGGATTAAGCAATTCATGTATAGCATGGGCTAAACTTCCTTCTTCTTTTCATTAATTTTATACTAATTTAACTGCCCACCTCAGTGGAATTATAATGATAGAGAGTAGAGCTCATGATACTTTAGTGAGGCAGAAAGAAGCAAAAGGGCCCTGTTGAGAGCGTATATATGTAATATAAAGGTAAAAATACTAAAAGAGTTTTGCTTTTTCTTGGGGAGGGGGAGTTATATTTAAAGTAAGATGCTCCTTTTTGAAGGAAAAGACACTGGAAATACGGAAACTTTTTTGTTTGTTTATTTCAGCGCAAGTCTAGATTGAAAGCACAGATATTGAAGTGCATGGGGTAGGAAATGGGGCTCTAACTTCCCCTGGGGAAAGTATTCCAGGGCAGAGGGAGAGAAAGGCTTTATACTGGCGTATCAAGGGTGTACAAAAGCAGTTTTCTGAAGTGAAATAGTTAATCACTAAAACATCAAAAGTGAACAGCGGCTATATACAAATATCTAAGGAAGAGTAAAAATGGGGCAAGCATGTACAAGGCTTAACACACATTTGCATGCTCTCTAAACCTCTTGTTTTATGCAGTACAGGGGATTTTCCAGTTCTGTTGTAGTTTGTCTGTCTAGTAATGCCACATGTACCTGTCGCCTAAACATGTGTCCCTTTTTTCCTTGAACCCATATAAACATTTTTGTATTCACAACTTTCTTCAGCAAGGTATTCCAGGTTTATGCTACCCTGTGCCTTCCTTGCTACTTTGAACATGGTTCCCTCTAGTTTCATTTACTGGACTTCCTCAAAAGACCATCTATCCCTGTCCAGCCTTCCCATGTCATTTATGAATTTGCATACCTGTCATATTCTATCTAAATCCCTGCCACTGCCCGAAATCTTTTGCCTACATGTTCTCCTTCAACATTTTTTTTTTTTTACTGTTTTGACTGTTTTGATTTCTTTTATCCCTGGTGCCCCCTTCTGAAGGTTTTTGGTTTTCTGATAACAGATGACTTTCAAGCCAAGGGGTTCAGCCATACACACACCATTCTTATATATTCATGTTCAGTAAGGTGAATTATTGATTTAAACAGTGGCATAGTGAGCTGTTCTGTTTATCCTTCTTTTCCTAATTCCAAATGTTTCCTTATTTTTTGCACTGCTATTGAGTTCTGGCTTGTTACTTTGTGGAACCAACTACTGGGACCTCCAAGTCTTTCTCTGCTAATGGCCATCATTTCATGTATAAAACTAGGAGTCATTTTCCTTGTTAACACTGCTTTATGCTTATTTCTACTGGGTTTCACCTGCCATTTTATTGAACAGTTTTGTGTTTTTCACAGTCCTTTCTCATCCTTACTCCTTTGAATGTTCTATCACTGGCACACTTTGTTGCCTTACCACAAACACTGCTTTCAAGGTTAAGATTTACTAAAATGAATAGCGCAAACTCAAGAGTTTCCACTAATTACTTTCCTCCAGTACAATACTGACCAATTATCCATATCATACCTCCTCCACCTTCCATCTTTTAGCCACTTGCTTACTCATTCCTGGACATCTACTTACTCTACTGCTGCTTATTTGTTTTAAAAGCCTATGGTAAGAGACTTTGTAAAAAAACCAACAAACAACAAACCAAAACTTTTGGTTATATAACTGTTTTTCTGTTCTTGATTTCTTCAAATACTTCAATAATTTGATGAAATAAAAGACTTCCTTCTACAGAGCCTATACTGGTATCCATGTCTGATACACAGACCTAAGGAGGTTGTATCTTTGTAGTTGCCCACTAATTCTACCTAGTGGAAATTGCTTTCTGTTTCTCATTTGATTTTCATCCTTTGTCCTATGATTCACATAAGGCAAAGAATTCTTGCATTTGCATGCTAAGAAACACTTCTCTAAAAAATGTGTTCTTTGCACGCATTTGGCTTTTTCTCACTCACTAGTTTCAAAGTTCACTCATGGTCTTTGTTTAAACTACTGCATCTTGATCTCCCTGCAGTTCAGATGAAGTCCATCCCTCTTGTGCAGTCTTTTTTCAGATGTGTACCTAGGTATTGTTACAAATTGAAGAAAATAGACTTTTCGAGTTTCGTGCTTCAGATAAATTTGTATTGGCTTCACACTGCATCTATATCAAATAGATCTCTTGAAGGAAAAGACATTTTAATCACAAAAGGTTGACTTTTGCTTTAACACTAGGAAGAGATAAGTTGTCACAGTTGAAAACATTTGAAAGTGGGTTTCATGTTTAATATTTTTCTGAAGAGATCTCATACAGTAAAAACATCCTCAATTCTGTCTTAATTTGTTTGTGGAAATACTGGATATTTTTTCTTCTCAAAAATAGCATTATAATGGACCAGCAAATTTATCCAACTTCTGCTTCTGAATATTCCAAATATTAATGAATATATTGAGCTGGTGATGGGGTTAGTGATGCATTGTAGAAATGTTGAAATTTCATATAGTCCTGCTTCATTCCTATAGCTGTAATGAAGAAGGCTGTATTGTGGATAATTTAGATAATCTGCAGGAGAACTAAAGCAATGACTGTGAAGGAGAATGTGGCGTGTCGTCCCCCCAGGCCATGGAGCACTCCATTTGCTGGAATAGCTTCTAACTGCTATTTAGTGGGCAGCTAGTGGAAAATAAAATTGCTTCAGGCAAGTGCGAATCTTATTCTGTATTATTAATGTTTGCAGTCTGGGTGAGGAATAGGGTAAACTAACTCCATTTCTAATAAGGGGAGAAAACTGGAGGCTAAAGGAAAGGGAGGAAAAGATCGATATCTTCTTTTAGAAAGACTTCTTTTGAAGGATTGTTTGTGTTGTGCTGAGTTTTTGTTGAAGGTGGAGGGAGCTAGGAGCAGTAGGTTAGACACCTGTATCTGCTTCTAGAGAGTGATTTCTGTTATCTAATGGTCATCCACAAGAGACTTGTTGATGAATATGGTAATCTTTGGTTTGCGAGAACTCAGACATTTCTGAAAAACTGAAAGTAAGATAAGGGCATTATGTGAGAGAAACATTTCACACCCTGAAAGCTGAATGAACTCACCATAGTGTGCTGAAATCCTCTGGGGAAATGAGAATGTAGATTCTGCATGCTAACAGTCGATGAGATTAACAGGATTGGTTTCCACTAAGAAAACCTGAAAGACTTCAAATCCTCTGGGTTTGTGTTTTGGTTTTTTTAATGGGTTTTGGTTTGTTTAGTTTTTTGGTTTGGTTTAATTTTGAGTAAATAAGCTAAAGCCAGCTTTATGGTATTGAGATGATGAAATATTATTAATCTATATAAATTGGATCCAGATAACTTTTTCATCTGGAAATCTGTGTGTCTATTTATACCAAAAACTATTGGAGTCTAGGAGGGCTGTGGAAGGAGCCCATCAGAAAACTTTTTCTTCCAAGTTTTCCACATACTAGCCCTAGAGGAGGCTTTCATCTCTTATAAAGTAGATTTCCCAAAATGGTGTCATCTGTGAACTGGCTGCCCTCAGGATACAGAGAGGAATGTTTCAGAGACGACACAATGTTTTCAGCAGGATGGTATGATGATCTGGCCTCAGGCAAGATTTTCTTCTCCTTCCCACTCAAACTTTCTGTCAACTCCTTTCTCGGTGTGCCACCTGCTCTCCTGTGGACTGGATGTTAGACATAGGAAGCGCATGTGGTATATCTCTTCTGGGAAATATCTTCCAAACTGTGCTTGGCTTTCTTTCCTGACACTTCCTAGTTCTTCATCAGATTGAGTAAGGGTGTGCATGACTCCATGAAAAAGAGAAAGTCTTCGTGAAAGTCTTCAGTCTGTTCCAGAACACGTGGGCTAAAACACGCATGTGACGTGAATGAGAGTGAGTGAACTGGTCGGTACTCCAGTCTAACGTGCAGGTGAACTCTAATACCCATATTCAGTACTTGCATTTCTTTCCTGAAGAAAGAAATCGTGCTGTAATCACTGTGCTGGGGTGGATGGTGGGGCCTCTTTGTTTGCGTGCAAAAAAAAGCACACATCTGGCAGGCCAGATGTCAAGGTTTTGCAGAATCAGCATAAATCTTTGGAGATCTTGTTGATCATGTGTCCGGAGTGAATCCATAACTACCAAGTGCAGAGTTTACTTCTAAATTCTATAAAATTCATTTTTATTTTAAATCCAGTGGGTTGAGTGGACACATGAAAATGTTGAAACCCCTACTAGCAGATGAGGGTCAGACACCATGAAATGAAGGTCAGTAGTAAATCACAGCCTGCAATCTCTGTATTGGGATGTCTGAGAAGCACCAAGCAGCAACCTGCAACTTCTGCTAACATTCTGAGTGGTTTAGATTTTTGACTGTGAGAATGTAGATGAGGAAGACGAGAAGAACTCTACACATAAAGCCATCAAGAGAAAAATAACTACCTGTCAAGTAGATAACAACTATGTGATGTGATGAGAGATTTTTTTTTTTAGTTTTCCACCGGATCAGTTTTGAAGCATCATAGGTAATAGCTATCAAACAAATGTCCAACTATGATGCAAACAATAATTTGCATGGTTTTTTCCCTTCAAACCCTTGCCAGAACAGAAGTAAGGTTGTACTGCCTAATTATTCATTTGCCACATCATTTTCCATTTGGATAATTTCCTTTGGTGCATTTGCTGTGGTACATTGTGCTATCCTACAATGCCTCATCTACTGTGTAAATTCAAAAGTAGTTAATGTTGGAGTAGGAAGGGCTAGCCTGACAATAATAATTCAATTCATCCTTGATTTTCAGTATTTCTTTCCACCATCACACCATTAGTATTTGTTGTGGAGGTGGGTTTTTTACTTCTTGTTATGAGGCTTTGATTATTCTGTTTAGAGAGGACTGTTTCTGAATTTATTGCAGGATATTTTATTTCCTAAAGCCGCCACTGATTTTGGTGGTTTTTTCCCTTCCATTAAGCTATATGGCTTTACCTTTTGGATATACTCTTTGGGGGGTTGGGGGCTTCTTTTTTGAGAACAGGAATGTAGTAGAATTATGCAGAATAATTCTGGTCTTAGGCTTTGGGGAGACTCACAAACCAAGATTGTTCTCCTGTCCATCTCCTAAACACCAAGCCACGTTGTGCTGTGTGACCAGTCAGATAATCCCTTAGACTCTAAAGAAAAGCAGCAGATATAGGTAATAGTGATTCAATAAGAAATTAACCCACTGTCTGCTGGTAAGATTTACCTTCTCCTTTTTCTTCAGGAAAAAGTTGATCCTCGATGTTCTGGAAGCCTGTAAGAGCAGATTGCTGAATGCGTAGGACTCAGTGCTAATGGGCACAGTGATTGTATGCTCACTGACCATCCCATGTCTCTCATTCGCTACAAGAACAGGAAGGGGCTTTGCTGCTTCTTGGCAAATGGAGAAGCTGTTTCAAAAATGAATGCTGAACTTTCTGTTGAGTCTCCAAGCCTCTTAAGGTGAAGGTTGTACAGCCTGCAATCATGGATAAAAGTCAAGGTTCAGAGGCGAGAATCCTGTTCAGCTGATATTGATGGAGGAGAGTTGGTGGGTCCTGTCCTTTTAGCCACAAATCTATATGTGGCCTTTCTGACCAGAGAGGCTTCTCTCTGTCCCCAGCAGCAGCCTCCAGAATCCACAAGAGACATTAACTACAGTGCTGTGGAAAATGGGAAATAAACAACTTGGCTTTCCTCAGCTTTCATTTTATAGGTTAACTTACAAAAAGTTTTCTGTTTTGTGGTTTTGTTTTAAATTGAAAGCTGAGGTTTTTCTTTCAATGCCTAAATCACAAATTCAGTGTTAGATGGGCAAAGAACACCTTTACTCACCTCTGGTATTTATTAGCCATTCTCACTTTTCACAGAATCACAGAATAGTTGAGATTGGAACAAACCTCTTGGCACTGCCTAGTCCAACCTCCCTCCCTCAAAAAGAGTCAACTGGAGCAGGTTGTGCAGGGAGATGTGCAGTAAAATTATGAACATCTCTAAGGATGGAGACTTTACAGGCAATGTGTTAGTGTTGGATAACCTTTGCAGTAAAAAATTTGTTCTGAGTTCATATGGAATTCCATGTGCATCATTTTGCACCCGTTGCCTCTGGTTCTCTCTTGTGGCACCTCTGAGACAACCATGTCTCCATTTTTAAGCCCTCTCGTTGGACATTTACATTCCTTCCTCCACCTAAACTTCTCTTCAGGCTGAAGAGTGCCAGCTCCCTCAGCCTTTCCTCATGTGAGGTGCTGCAGTCCCTTTGCTATCTTAGAGACCGTTCCCTGGACTTGCCCCAGGAAGTCCTGTGCCCCCTTGATCTGGGGCACCCAGCACTAAAAGCCAACACTCCACATGAGGCTTCACCAGCACTGAGCAGAGAGGACATCACCTTCCTCAACATGCTGACAATGGTTTTCCTAATGCAGGTCAGGATATTTTTTTATCTCTTAGCTGAACAATTCTAATTTCGAATCTTATAAACAGGGAATGCTTAAATGTTAAAATTAAAAAAAAAAAAAAAAGAAAAGAAAAGCAACCACTAAACAGCACTTAACATTATGGATTAAGAGAAGAATATTTAAGCTTCTATGTAATCACCATGTCAGTAATGTTTAATGAGACATGACTCCTTGTAATGTCTTATGTCCTATTTTGTGCTGAAATCATTTGGTAACAGAAAAATTGTGACAAAATAACAAAAATGGTGTTTCTTCTCCCTTGTTCCCCCTCCCCTTCATTCTTCAAGCTAATAAGAAAAAAAATCACTTGTGGAGGGAGGAAATATTGAGGACTTTTGTGTAAACATATTTGATTTTACTAAAACCAAAACTTTCCTTTCATCAGAATATTCCTCTTATGATTGATAGGAAAAACACCAGGTGAGACCTTCAGCACTCACTATTTAGAAACAAAGAGCAAGATTTTTGTTTATCTAGACCTGGTCCATTAGTTGTGGTGATGTGCGAGATGTGCACTTGCTGCATCCTTTCAGAGGTAGGGGTGAAAATGGCCTTCTTTTTGGGTGCCCTGTGAAAGTGTCCTGCATTTGAGCACTGGCATATTAGAAATGGAGGAGTGGATCTGAGGGAAGGGCAGGGGGCAATATGCAGTTCTGAAACTTGCAATTGTCCATCCCAGAACTGAGCTTATATCGGGCATTCATAAGCTCAGATAGACAGCACTTCTCAGATATCACAAAAAGAGTTAATGTAAGACAGGACATTTTTCATCAGTCAGAATTTAAAAACCTCTCCCAGAGAGGCTGGTGAAACTGGCAGTCAGCCTACAAAGTCTTTGTTATCTCAGAAGTACAAATCCTCCTTGCATTCCTCGTGAGATACCACAAAATTAAAATCATCCTAACTTCCCTTGATTCTAGCCTACTTTGAGACTTACCTTGAGACCAGGAGGGTTCTTAGGCTGGTACAGTCCCATTACACCTGACAGTCACAGTGAAGACTCAGGAGGTGGGTACTGATGGAAAAAATTCAAGTACAGAGACGCAAGGGATATAGTCTGTATGTTTTTATGAAGCACTGTTAGGGAAACTTCCCTGTCTGACCGTTCAGGAGCACTCTGGCAGTCACATTCCCACCACCAGACACTTTCACTGCTGGTGCCTTCACAACAGACAGCTTCAGTGACCGAACAGTAGCTCTGCTTGACTCCCTGCACTCCCCACACTCACACAGTCAGACAAGGTTTCCTCACCACCTCGACCCTGGGTTTCCCACAGCAGTCTCAGACTCAGTCTGAGTTTTTTTATGTAATTTCATCATGGTACAGGAACAGAATAACAGCTTGAGCTGGTGCTTGCATAGAGGGACCCTGAACAAAAGGAACCCTGGGCTTTTGTACCCTTACAATCTAAGTCTGTGGTTTTCCAGCTGAGTCATCAGCTCCTGTGTACCTCCAAGTGTCCATCATCTGGCTAGACCACAGGTCCCCGTTGTTGTGCAAAGGGTCAGCCCCAGTTCGTGGCCTCTTGCTTTGGGCTTCCAGCACCCAAATCTCAACCTGCAGCTGGCACTGCACCTGCACGCTGAGCTACCTGCATTAAATGTATTCCTCAGCAGCAAGTTTTAGTGCATTCTTTCCTTTTGTTGCTGAAATGATGCCTAAGAACAACTGTCCCGAGGTACAATTGTCCCTTCTTGGTAGGGTTACCAACTCTTTTACTCCATCTGCAGTATGGCACTCACAGTCTCCTTGTTAGGCAGAACAGTACCACCGTTACGAGATGACCATACAGAAAAATTCAGTACCAAACAGACAATGTCCTGGTACTGTGCAGCACTCCTATTTGAGTTCATTAAGCTCTTACATGCAGAATACTATGACTGCATCAACAAAAAACATCAGAAAAAAAATTCTTTAAAATGTTATCCTCCAGAACAGCCTTGCTGAGAGCAGGTAATAGCCAAGAGACTTTGGCTAGATGATCTGCTACTTTTAGGCAGCATGCAGCCACTAATCCACTGGGCTTTATGGATCTATTTAAATTAGATATATGCGGGCAGTGCATTATTTATAACCAAAAGCATGAATAATTCAGTGTGCCCACTCTCAGCAGGTATCCAGCTTGTGCCAGAAGCCTGCACTAGATGCTCGCCTTCAGAATAATGAAGAGACTATTAGGTAAGTCTCTTCTGCTTGTATGCTCCAGTTTGCTCTGCTCTTCCTTTTGTATTTCTAGCTCTTTTGTCAGTGAAGAAGAACAGATGATGTATTCTCTACATTATTCCCTTCATCTGGAGATGAAATACTATGTCTAAAACAAATTATGTAAATCCGTTTAGGATTAATGCATTAATTTCATTTCCGTTTCATTGTGATGGAGACAGTGGCATGTTCAAGACAAGGGACTTAAAGGCAGCATGGCACAGGGAAAGTGCAGTGCTCCTGGCCTAACAAATCTAGTCTGCTACACTCCACTGCACAGCGTGGGCTCAGCTGTGTCCTGAGACTCATTGTGGCCACTCAACCTTGTTGGAAAGTGTCTGTTGTAGCACCCTTGCACTCAAATCCAGAGGCTGGAAAAGAGTTCATACTGCCAGCTCTCCTGACTTGTTATAATCAGTGGTCTGAGTTAGGGCCTTCTAGTAGGAGGGTTGTTGCTGCTTGTTCCTCTCTGAAATTTGGACACCAAGTCCAGAACAAGCAATACAGTATACTAAATGTATCTGTCCATTCTGAGTCTGAGCTTCTCTGAAAGAGCTTATGATGCTATTACTTTTTTCTACCCAAACCCAAGAGTAACCAGGATTACAGTCAGATTTTCAAACACTAGACAACCTGAACAATTTTGGGAAGAGATAAAAATTCTTCAGAACACCTGACATGCTGGGTTATTTCACAAACAAGTCAATGCAGCAGAGACTTCCAAGTTCCCTACAGCTGAAAACTGAAGGCAAGTGCTTTAATTGTAAGTTTTGTTATTACATCCTTAGCAGACTGTTACTGAATCAGTGAAGAATTGTTGAGGTATTTTTCTAGGAACTAAAATATATTGGTTCAAGCTCTCTCTGTCTCTGTGACTACAGATGAGTCATTATTTTCTGTACCTCAGGTCCTCTTTTATATATCTGCATAGTAATAGCTCCCGAATCATAGCGTAGTAATATGCAGGGGAAAATGCACCAAAGGTAGTGAGGCACTGGAGAATCATGGTTTGGAAGGCAAGTAGAGTTAGCTAAATATTATAAATACAGTTCTTCTCCTGCAACAGCCCAAGAAAGATTGCTTTTGGTAGTCACCAAAATACAGCAGTTACAGAGTACAGCCAGTTTTTAACAGAGTATAGCAGTATTAAACAAATTTAGGTACAAACCAGGATTAAAACATCCCACAAAGTTGCTGCTTAGAATTCTTAGGCTAGATGATTGTACCAGCTCTGTGTGGAAAATTACAAGTCTTTAAATCTTGAGGTACATCATAGGGTCTTCAACAACATAAGATCTTGGTAAAGTGTTGAAGTGGATAATGGTCTCGGGTGTTGTTGCTTCAGAAATAAGAAAGAAAGGAAACACACTGTGATCAGATATGCTGTCATCATATGTACCTAGCTGACTTTTGACCTCCACACTCCCTGACAAGAACTCTTATCAAAGCACTGACCTTAGCCAATATGGCTTAACAGAAAACAATCTGACCAAATCACAGAAATAAATCTAACCAAATCACAGAAACAGTAGTAAGTCCAAAAGCAGGAAAAAAAAGATACCCTCTGGCAATATAGTTGTATCCTTAACTAGGATTAAGCAGTAAGACCTATTTCAAATACTGTGTAAAAAAATCCAAACTAGTGTGAATTCTTTTTGATATATTTTTCTTGGTTTAGCATCTTAATGACTGCTTATAATTCCCCTGTGAATGTACAGTCTTTCAATGGCAGAATCATTTCACAATATCCCGTTGTTTTGTTCCACTAGGGAAGACAGGTTCTGTGCTCCAGTGGGAGAACTTAGCTTATTGTGGCAAAAAACCACTCAGAATATAAAAGCCTCACAGAACTGCAGTATGATCTCTAGACAAAATTCTTAATGATGGTGTTTGGCTAAGAAGGGGAAATTCTTCCCAAATATAATAAATGATCAAAGAAGTATGCCCACTTTATACTGTGTGATTTGAAGCTGTGGTGGGACACACCAAGAAAGGGTTTACAGTGGGGATGAGAAATAAAGGGTGCAGAAAATAACTTTGATTGGTCATCAGTGACCTCAGTGGTTCTACTATTGGTTCTGCTGTAAGATCCTCTCTTCCCCTACCAGGTGAAAAAATAAGGGGGAGAAATTCTAACCCAGTGATGGCTTGCATATGAAATTTATGATCTGAGAAGCAGAATATGAAAGTCTTCAAGGGAGGAGAGCTTGAGCTTTCATTAAACCTTGTTACAAGTTCAAGATAGGCAGTTGCAGCTGGAACATTGGTGTGAGATTCTTTGCCCCCATTGATCTGTGATCATAGAAGAGCTCTGGAGGTCAAATTTCAGGTAAAATTTGACTTTTCAAATTCCAAATTTTATTTTCATCTGTTGCTTGTTTTGTTTCAAGGTACTCGTAGAAAACATGAAATACATGTTATATACAAGTGATGAAAGAATTGGAATCTAAAAGCTGTTTAGTTTGTAGCTACTCTCCACAAACTTTGTTGTCTGCATCACAGCCAGTGCCTGTCATTCCCTGTTTGTAGGGGTAGGGGAGAGTGCTTTCTTCAAGTTGTTTTATCAAGATACTGCTCAAACTCCTACTTCTTGCAAGTATTTGCACCCCAGTAGCACACTGCGATGGATTTGTATGTCAATGTTGCCACCATAAGTATAAAGTGTTGTAAGGAAGTGAGAAGGGAAGAGATAGGAAATTAACTGTATGTATGCACTGGTCTGGTTTAGGCTAGGTTCATTTAGCATTCTCTGATCATTACAGAATCAAAATAGTTTTTAAAAAATGGGGTATTTAGTCTCATAAAATCCTATCTGTAGAAGTGAGATAGTGCTCCTCTGTTTATCTGGGGAACTAAGGTACGGCAAGGTTAATGCAGAATCTCATTGGATGTAAAGTGCCTGGTTTTAGGATGTGTTTCCAGGGCAGGCTTCTCAGAATATAAAGTATCTAGAAGGCATTGCAGGGAGAGATTTGTATGAGGCCCAGTAAAAATCAGACACCAACTTCTGCAACTTTTGCCATTGGTCAGGTTACAGTTGGGAGTCAGAAATTTGAAAGGTATGTATTCCTAAATGTAAATGAAAGAGGAAGGGTCTCTAGATAATTAAGAACTTGAAATGAGTAAATATTTTATAATGAAAACGCTGCCAATACGAGAAATACTGAGGTGGGAAAAAGAGAATAAAACTCTCCAAAAGGAGAGTAGTGAGTAGCACTAATTGTTCATCATCATCAGTTGTGAGCATTAATTGTTCACCCAAGAAGTTGTTCCGTACCTCTCAAGAGCAGAGAGAACACACACTCACCTCTTCTGCCAGTGCCCCTCAGTGAGCCTTGGCTGGCCACAGGGCTTGTGAGAGCTTTGTTGATCTCATTGTATATGCTACTTCCACCTTGAATTAAAAAAGGGATAAAATCTCCTCAACGCTGCAGAGTATGGGTCTCAACAATAATTCCCTTGAGGGCTCAGAAAATAGGGCAAGGTAGAGGAAGGATTTCATTTAATGCATTGATGATCTGCAGTTTGCAGGAGCACATCTCAGATTCTGCAATATGACATAAAAATCTATTGCTGGGTTGAAGGCAGCATTTGAAGCCAGAGCAAGGCCACCTATTCCCCACTAGCTTCACTGCAGCTCTGTGAATGCTTCAGTGATGAAAATTCTGTTCAACTTCTTGTGGAGTAGAATCTCCAACAGATCATTTTCTGACAGATGCTGCAGAGATAGAGACCTTGAATTCCTTCTTCAGCCTTAAATATCCCCCATCAGGACCTCCAAAGAAATGCAGAAGGTCTGCAATTACACTATCTCTGGCATATCTTCCTCTTTGATAAATTTAGGGCTTCATTTCTCGGGGCTATCAATTTGGCAACTTCTCACCCAGTGCTAAGTTTACTGAAGGTTGAAGGAAGTTTCTAACTGTAATATTTGGATTTATGGACTCTTTCTTGTAAGACATGTTCTCTTTGAATATCGTTGACTAGGAAATAAGTTAAATGAAGATGTAGTCCTGCAGCATGTCAAACAGTGTCCTGTGGTATAATGTCTTCCTTTCTGGTACAGTGCACAGGCTGGAACTGCTCTCACCTTGGGCAATGACATGGAGCTTCAGCCTGAACTTTGTTTCATGTATTTCTCCCCAGGTTCAACAGGCACCCACCCCCTCCCCAGTATATGTTCACTCCTTTCATTCCTTGCAGTTTTTCACCTAACCGCCTACCTTTCAATCCTTATGAACATTAAGGCTGAACAAGTTTCCCTTGAACAAGCAAGTGCCTCGGAGCCTCTTTTGCTGCAGTTCACCCTCTGTGAGTGTGGGACCACGGATCGTTCTACATAGCACAGTGATTCAGCAAACTCTTGGCATCTGATTTCTTTGTTGACAAGCAGGACTGGTTTGAATAGTATAGGATGAGAAAGCCAGAGACTGCAGATATTACTGTGTCAGATATTCCTGTTTCAAACAGAGACTTGTTTGAAGTTTTTGAATAAAAAAATCTAAAGCAAAGTATCAGCTGAAGCCAAATATTTTATTTAAACTTTGCTTCAGTTTTAAAGCAATCACTGTAAACAAAAGAAAGAGAATTCTTTATTTTCAAAAATGTCAAAAGGGTATTTAGGTTACTTTGAAATGCTTTCAAGATGCAAATTTAAAAAAAACATTGAAGTGCAGCCTTCCTCACAAAAAAACCTCTAAAAAACCAAAGAAACAACCGAACAACAAAAGACCCACAAAGAACCTCTGAAAATCAGTGAATTGCCATGAAGCATTCTATGGGAACACTTTCTGACCAGCATTATGAAACTCCTCATTTTGTCCTCTGATGCTAACCCTGGACCAGTATAACCATCTAGCTCCAGTTATGCCTGATTAATTCCGTTCTGCAACAAACTCCATGGATGAACCACACTGGGTGCATTGATGCAGCTCATGAGAGGCCAAGCAGAGCTGCCTGTGCTGGTCCAGAAGGAGCAGCAGAGCTGTGTTAGCCCTGAGCTGAGCTAAGCTGAGCTCTGCCTGCTGAGCTCAGTGCACGGCGTCTGGGTAGAGTGCCAAGCTAACAGAGGGAGGGTGCTCCTGATACCCAAGCAGGGTTATTTTAAACTAGCTGATGTGCAGATACTGAATACTCAGTTGTTCAGTGTCAGTAAATCCTTTCTTTGTGTGATGGAACACAGCTGAATCACAGCTTTGTATGGTCACAGGTATGAGGAAAGTCTGAACTGAAATCAAGTACAGCTCTGGCTTCCCATGTTTCAACAGGCTTTATGCTTAGCACACTGAATTTCTTATTATATGTCAGACAGAACAGACACTTCTGTTTTCCTGTTCTGCCAGGTATTATGCAGGCTCATAGCATGGTAAAAATCATGCTCAACAGACTGAGACAAACATAATTTTAAATGAAGAATTACTGTCTCACACTTTGGGAGAAGTGCTGGGGAACCTCCATCTCTGAGGCAGTAGGGACCAAGCAGAATAGAGCAGAATGATTGTTATTTAGCAAATACCAGAGACTAATTTTGCACTTGGTACAGAACAAAAACCACGCAGAGGTACCTGTCAGCACTGTATCCTTGGAGGGTTGGAGTACACCAGGAGGACAGGGGCCATTTTTGGTAGGGTTTACAGTGTCAGAAGGAGCTGCAGTAGACTGCAGTGAAATACATTTTTGCTGGGGGTTGAATTCTGACTGGACTACAAAAATGTAGCATTATTTTCCTGTATTTATCCAAGACAGACTGAAGCTTTTAAAATTGCCTTCTTGTTTGCTGGCAGCACCTATTGAGAGCTGAAAAGGCTGAAATTGATAGAGAACTGGTGAATAAAAATTGTTCAGTTGTCCATTACTCAGTGGATCAGCTGCCTCCTTGCTCGTATCTCACTAAATGACCAGAAGTGAGGAAGGCAAGATACTGAGGACACTCCCGTGGTCGAAGTGTTGCACAGCGGGGTCTGTGCTGGTTGGAAGGCACAGAGACATTGCTCTAAGCTAGCACTAATGTCTATGTCTTTGCAGCAGGAGTGCTCCACTAGTCCAGTCACCTTATCTGACTGATGTTTGTTGGACTATAGGGGGTTTTTTTGTTGGGGTGGTCTTTTTTGTTACGCTAGGATGCCAAATACCTTCTGGCTAGGCACAGCAAGCTGTCTGGCAGGACCACTGTATTCTTTCTCTATTGCCATTGTTCTACTTGGGCTAAGATATGTACCAAAGTACCTGGTGGAAGGGATGAGATGAAGGCAAGCAGGGGTAGAAATGAGGAAAATGACTGAATTTCCCTTTCTATTTCCTGCTCTTTGTTTGTGTTCCTGGCTTTATTCATGATTCCAGGCCTGTGCAGGGGGAAGATACACAGCCCCATTGAAATGTTTATACAAAAAACACGATTTCATTTTACAGCTTCCTTCAGTTACTTTAACCCATGGCTCAAAAAGAGTCAAAGCAATGTCTTATTACTATGACTTGGCAAATTTTGCATGGCTTTATGTACTGATGCTGCACACTGTTTGGATGAGCGGTGCCCTTGTCCTTAGGCTCAAGCCTTGGGAACAGCGATGATGGAAATGCCAGTATTGCCTCAATATGTCACTTCACATTGGTCTCCTGAGACAAGAAGGCCACTTGTTTCCAGAAAGGCACAATAATTTGTGTCAGCTTGTTAAGCTGGCATACTGCTGATTCAGGCACTGAACTCCAACGGGGCACTTTGTCCCAGCTCAGTAATGGCCTGTCCCTTGTTTTGCCTTGGGGATGACTGGGATAGGTTCCTGGAGGGAAAGGTCAAAGAACTCAGGAAAGATTGTTATTGTCAATCCGAATTAAAAGTGATGCTGGAAATACAGGATTTGAATAGTGAGTTGAATAACTGGAAGGGAAAAATCTCTTGGAGAGTATGTGTAAGTGTTAAACTCTGTCCAGAGTAGAGTTGCTGTCTGTATATAAATCCCTGAAAAGGAAAGAAGGATTTAATAGATTAGGAATGGAACTTGGTCACAGCTTTATTAATTCATTTCCGAGACTGAGGGAGGAAATCTTTATCAAAAATAGCATAAGGAGAAAACGCTAAGTGACCAATGCAAGAAAGGCCAAATAATTTTGCAAGAGGCAGCAGGTAGTACAAGAGGTTATTCAAGGTGGTCAAAGAGAACAAGTTTTTGAAGGATTTTTCTTTGATTTTGGGCAATGGGTAATATTAAGTTTTTTTCTGACAAAACTGCTTAGGACAGGTATTTGAGAGGGTGGATCCTGGAGTACACTTCTTTATGGAACTGAGACTGGCTGGAGTGTTTTGTTTGCACTTTTTATCTACTTGGGTTGATTTAATCTGGTTGTTTTTCAAAGTCCTGGTAGGAGACTGTCAGAAGTGAGAGAGGAAGCTCAGTCCTTCTGAGCTGAAACAGCAGCTAAATCTGGACAAGGCTGCTCAATTTTGCAGAGAGGTTATTTTGTTGGGGGAGGGAGGGCTGGGAGAGATTTGCTTTACAATTAAATTCCTTTTGATCTCTTGATATTAGGTGAACTAACTTCTTCAGATGAAATCTGCAGCACCAGTTTATGTGCTTAATTGGATGAAGGAATTTAATACAGCTGTAATTTTTATAACCTCTCTCCCGTGCATGGTTCACCTGCCTCTTCACCTGCCTTTGCTTTGTACTTTAAATACTTACAAATATTGCTAGATAACCTGAAAATGTTCTCGCCATTCAGTCCTCCTATTAACTGGCAAATGAGAAAACTCTTTCATTTTCTGTGTGCTGTATTTTACTGACTGCTTGCTTTGATTTGGCAGTTTCAAAACACCTATGTAAAACCCTATTTTCATTTTCCTAGGATATAAATATTGAGTCATATTTCTATTCTCCTGTTTCAAACAAAAAGCTGAGGGAGTTGAAAAATATTTGGTTTTGGGGAACCAGTTCAAAAAACAGGCTCTTCGAAGGTAATTAATATTTTATTGCAGAATCTTGCAAAAAAGTGTGGTTGAAACTAAGTAACCCATTCAGGCAAAGAAGTAGATCTCTTGCTCAAATTTGAAAAAAAATCTGGATTAATTTTATTTTTGAGGTATGTGGTCCCCTCCTTCTGCCTGCTGTGACAGCAGCCATCACTGATTTCACTTACACCTACAAAATGCCAAGCCTGATTCTTCTGGGATCAGAAAATACAAAACACCATCAGAAAATGTGAGCTTGATAAAATTTTCCAACTTCTTGACAGAGAGACAAATGCAGTTTGGGGTTTCTAAGCCAATATATCTCCAAAACCAGTCATTTGATATTTTATGGTTAATTGTTCTAAAAACACATGAAAGTTAGTGGCAGTTATCTCCCTCTGTCTTGAAATATTGATAAATTTTATGTTTACCATATGAAAGTTTGGATATAGTCCTAAACTAGTTTTTTATCTTGGTCTTCACAACCAGAAAGAACTGCTTTCAGTAGACCTTGATTGCCACAGCAGCATCATTACATCTTCTTCAGGTTATTTCTGACAGCAATATTGGATAGTGGAAGGGCTTCCAAGTGCTGTAAAGTTTCTTAGAGTGAATGCAGCTGGAATCCCTGAAGAAATACAATGCTGTTTAAACCTCTTTTTGATTCCTACCACAGTCTCTTTCTCTCCTCACTTCTCAACATAAGAATCAACTCAGATGTTTCCCACACATTTTATATTTAAAAACTATTAGTAATATTTCTTATGCAGTGTTTAATTTAGATGTTGTGTTATATAGCAGCTTCTGGCTTGGCAGGGGGCAGATAACATTGTGAACTTTCAGTAAAAATAAATTCAGGGATAGGGGGGTCTGCTAATATACTTTCTAGGCATTTGCATTACTTAGCTGCATTAAGCAGGTTCATTTAATAGGTATTTTCAACACTTTGTTTCTGAATGAACCAAATTCATATCTCTTCTGCTCTTCATTTAACTCTGTTCTTTATTTTTAGTAGTGTACATCTATGTAAGCCCTCAAGTAGCATTCAGTTGTTGCAGCAGTTTATGGAGAGCTTCTAATAAGTTTGTACCAGCTTTTAGTCTTTGAATTCAGGCATGAAGTTCATAATGAGCAGCTTCTGAAAATGGATGTATGCCTGGTAAATACTGACTGCCCTTAGCAAAGTGATAAGGGAGGCCTCTCTGGTCCTAGCACCAGCTTCCACTAAAACAAGCCTGTTGTCACCAGCATATCTTGAGGAAGGGAACACTTCAGAAAAGCTGTTGGAAGTGATACTACTGCATGCCTAATGTCGTAATCCAAAAAACGCCTACAAGACAGTGTTGTGTGCACTACAGAAGTGTATATTAACCATGGTTTTCTCTCCAGTAATTGCAGTGACTGGAGAAACCAGGAGAAGGTTACAAATGAAGTTGGTTTAATGATAGGTTCTCTGGTTCTCAAACCATTCTGGCATATATTTATTTAAATATATATGCATATCTATAGTTATAGATTTTTTCCTTTTCTTTCTCCCTCCAATTTTCATTTGAGATGACTGATTTATATACTTGTCTTATAGACAAAAAATATTTTCAAACATCTTTTAAACTCCATCATATTTATTTCAGGCTCTGAGCTAATTGTCAGATGATCTCACATAGCACATTTTGACCTGTCTATAAATCAGTGTACTAAATGCATGTTCTAGAGGTTGAGCAGGATTTTGCTGGGACAGAAGCTCCTTGCTCCACAGAACTGTAATCACAGTTTCAAGTAACAGAGTCTAAGAGATATAATGCTGCAGGCGACTACAAAGACTTTACACTAGGGTCATTCTCTAAATGTCTCCCTAGGTGGGGTTGAATTATTTAGTAATAAGATTAAAACCATTCATAAAGCCTTGCAATGGGAAACTAACATAATTTTATTCATATTAGAATAGACAGCATGATGTGGATAAGCAACATTACTCTGTTGAAAGGTGGTAAGCACCTGACAAAATCTCTCTTCTGTCTCATTTTGAGAAATCTTGTCTTTAAGGGAGATGATTATGGAAGCCTGTGATAGACAATATGTGCAGTTCAGTTCTGTCACGTGTGGATTTGTTAAAGTGGTTAAGGTATCAACCGTCTGTTTTTAGCCACAATATTAAGCTACAAATCCAGATCATAGCCCAAGCCAATGTGTCTGGGCAGGGTCCTCTATCTAAAAGTATATTTTAATATGGCTGAGTGTTCCAGAAAAGGACTGGGATTATTATTAGAAGGAACATATGCCACTAATGCTGGTAGTGTGTGTAAAATTTACTTTCTAAGTCATGTGTGCCTATGTAAAATAAAACACGCTCATGTACCACTGCCACATTCCTCAGTTTTCTAGAGTGAAGTCAGAGGGATGAACGCATTTAATTAAGACATCAGAGAAAGGAATAGTTGGCTTTGGTAGTGTAAATTAGTTTGAAAGCAAAGAGTTTTCATTATTCTCTTTGCTTGTTAGGATAGACAGATTGTTTTATCATTTCCTTGAGACATAGAACTAATATTGCTTTTAAGAGGGGAATGGGATACTGATTGTGTAATAGATGCATATCCAAGAGGTAACAAAAATGTTCTGTTAGAGTGGGGAGAAAAGATCTTATTAAAGTGGGTGTATTTGTGGAGGCTGAGGAAAAATATGCACCATATCTGAGCAGAATTGCTGAGTTTCCTTCTCCTTGGGCTAAATAAGATCTAGTCATTTAGCGTTCCTTGGGGTTGCTCATATATTTGTGAAGCTGTGAGTATTTTGTATGATACTCTTTTTTGTGTGAAACATTGCTTTTCACATGCCCTCAGCTTTTTCAGATTTGAGATGGGAAAGACACAGTGCAATTAAAATTCAAATATATTGGATGCATGCCTCTGACTTTAAGCCTCGTTCTCAACACAATGCTCAGAAGTGGAGGAATTAAAGTGAGTTTTTTCCCCTCTGTTTTTTTTTCTACAGATTAGTATTGTTCAAATGTTGGTGGAATTACACAGTCCCCAGAGATTTTAAAAGAATCAAACAAAGCTTTGGGTTTATCCCCCATCTACATTCAAAGATTAAACTGGATTTTAAATGTACTGAGAAATCCAAAATCTCCTGGGTTCTCAACTAAAGCTTGTAGCAATGCAGCCTTCATGACAGGAGGTGGGGAGGTACAGCATGGGAGCCCAGAGAAAAGTGCTCTGTAGCCTGTAGTCTCAGATGGCACAAATGAGCATTTGTTGCAGAGGGGCTGTGCTGCCTCACACTCATTGAGGATTTTTTGCATTAAAAATCTTTCCTTTAAAACGAATATTCCCCATCAGATGTCAGGTCCTGTTTTCCTTCAGGTCAAATAAGAACTACGAAACTAACTTTTCCCCATATCCTTTTGCTGCTGAGTTCGCCTAGCAATTTTGAATAACAAAAGCAACCAAACTTCAGCCAGATGAAACAGCTACAAATCAAGATTGTGCTCTGCAATGTGGAAAACAACATCAAGGTTTTGATTGCTTTATTTATTTATTTATGTATTTATGCAAATTATGAGGAAACACTTGGTTTGCACAGCTTTATCATTAGAATAATGTTACTTAGTCATCCAGGCATGTCATTTTACAGTGACTGTGGGAGTTTCATTTTTTAATGTAAGCCTATTAAGAGCTCAGAGTAACTTTTCAGGGTATCGTATAGGAAGGCAGCATAATGATGGGAGTTACAAAAACTAGAAAATTCACCAGGAACCTTTCTAATTATATTTTCTTGAACCACCTAGGCATCTAACCTCAAGGTTCAGGGAAATATCCCACCCAACTTCATAGCCCTCTCGTCAAATTAAAAAGACAGATGCAACCAGTGTCACACTTAGGCTTAACAGCTTACACATAAAATATACATATTTTTGGTGAGAGACAAAAATTAAATTTTTTCTCTCCTTAATTTGATGCAAAGATAGATGCATTACCCAGGAGACAGTACCCTGCCCCAAAATATCTTTTAGTCACTGGCTAAGTCTGTCTCTAGTTTGATTTGACAAGGTGCAACGTGTCAAGAATATTCCACTCTAGTACAGCTGTTCCAAGACTTGTTTGGAAGACCCCATCGCTTATAAGTCCTCATTTCAGTATTTTATGGCAAGTGAAAGAACTTCTACAGATGGTGTTGAGATCCCAACTGAATATTCTGAAACTTAGTACTTAGAGTACATGGGAGAAGAACCAGCCTCACGTCTTTACCTGAGGCTGGGCAGGCTTGTACGTGTGTCTCCTGTGTGAGGGAGAAAAACATTCTATTTCAGTGCTAAGTTTAAGGTGGGGCACTTCATTTCTCTGCTGCCTGTGAAGGGAAGATGTGCTCTGAGAATGCCAAAAATTGCAGAGAAGTGTGACACAATGCACACTCCTAACAGGACTTAGCAGCAAGATGAGAGGCTCTCAACTTGTGTCATGCTGTGTGGCTACTATCAAAAAGAAAGAAGAAGAGGGACATAGGGATGTACAGGACCGGTGGAAAAGAAAACTGTAGTGGTACCTAACATAACAGCTTTGCCATTTGCAACACTAGTCCTGTGTACCTTTCCTCTGTTCTCTTCTTTTTCTAAACATATCTAAGAGGGGAACTTTGTGTTGGATTTTAAATTTCAATACTCCCTCTGTACTGTAAACTCCTGCTAGCATCGTGTTTTGCTATCTAAAACTGGCCATATTGTATGCAACTAAAAGTTGTGTTAGCAGCAAAACCCTAATACTTCTACTTCTTATTTGGAAAAAAAAGAGTAGACCACAAGTTCCTATTACTTGCCCTTCACTTGAAATATCGTAACAGTTCCAGGGCTATAAAAAAAGGCTGGATTTGGGAAGGAACTTGGTTATGTATACTGTACTTTCATTTGAGATTTTTGAGATTGTAACAAACTGGCAGATACTTCAATATTACACTTAGGCTGAGTTAATTTAATGGAATAAAAGGAAGCTTATTTCAAAATTATTGTCTGTATGATTGTCCAGCATGTACTCAATGCAAAGTTCGGAAATTCAGCTTGGCTCTCTCCTGAGTTTCCCCATAAAGTAATTACCTCAATTGTTCTGTGTTAAAGCAAAAACAGGTGTCCTGTTTCTGGTCAGCTCCAAGACAACTACTACAGTAAAAAAAAAAGAATTATAAAGGTGGAGAATTAATGAAAGCTGGACTTTTTATGAGGGCGTATAGTGACAGGACAAGGAGGAATGGTCTTCAACTGAAAGAAGGTGGGTTTAGATTGGATATTTGAAAGAAATTCTTCACTGTAAGGGTGCCGAGACACTGGAACAGGTTGCCTAAAGAACCTGTGGATGCCCCATCCCCAGAACTATTCAAGGCCAGGCTGGATGGTCTAGGGGAAGGTGTGTCTGCCCATGGCTGTGGGATTGGAACTGTGTGATTTTTAAGGTCCCATCCAACCCAAGCCATTCTATGATTCTACAATAATAAAAGAGCAAAACTAGATATCTGGGCTCCTGACTCCTAATCAGAAGTTCATACTCCTTTCCAAGTTACATCAGTGCTTCATGTGGAATGATCTTTGTGGGCATACTTGGCAAGATATGCATCTTTTAAGTGGAAAGCAAATGCAAATGCAAATGCAAATGAAAAAAAAAAAAAAAAAAAAAAAAAAAGGAGAAAAACCCATGATACGTATAC